>JABJWA020000028.1:0-14154 GCA_020352615.2 Yoshiicerus persimilis
TCGAAGAATATTCTTTGAAATGTAGTCTTCGAAGAATATTCTTTGAAATGTAGTCTTCGAAGAATATTCTTTGAAATGTAGTCTTCGAAGAATATTCTTCGAAATGTAGTCTTCGAAGAATATTCTTGAAATGTAGTCTTCGAAGAATATTCTTTGAAATGTAGTCTTCGAAGAATATTCTTCGAAATGTAGTCTTCGAAGAATATTCTTTGAAATGTAGTCTTCGAAGAATATTCTCTGAAATGTAGTCTTCGAAGAATATTCTTCGAAATGTAGTCTTCGAAGAATATTCTTTGAAATGTAGTCTTCGAAGAATATTCTCTGAAATGTAGTCTTCGAAGAATATTCTTGAAATGTAGTCTTCGAAGAATATTCTCTGAAATGTAGTCTTCGAAGAATATTCTTTGAAATGTAGTCTTCGAAGAATATTCTTCGAAATGTAGTTTTCGAAGAATATTCTTGAAATAGTAGTCTTCAAAGAATATACTTTGAAAGGTAGTCTTCAATGAATATTCTTTGAAATGTAGTCTTAAAAGAATATTGTTTGAAATGTAGTCTTCGAAGAAAATACTTTGAAATGTAGTCTTCGAAGAAAATACTTTGAAATGTAGTCTTCGAAGAATATTCTTTGAAATGTAGTCTTCGAAGAATATTCTTGAAATGTAGTCTTCGAAGAATATTCTTTGAAATGTAGTTTTCGAAGAATATTCTTTGAAAGGTAGTCTTCGAAGAATATACCTTTAAATTTAGTCTTATAAGTATATTCTTTGATATGTAGTTTTCGAAGAATATTCTTTGAAATGTAGCCTTCGAAGAATATTCTTCGAAATGTAGCATTCGAAGAATATACCTTGAAATTTAGTCTAAGAAGAATATTCCTTGAAATGTAGTCTTCGAAGAATATTCATTGAAATGTATACTTCGAAGAATATTATATGAAATGTAGTCTTCGAAGAATATTCTTTGAAATTTAGCCTTCGAATAATATACTTTGAATTGTAGTCTTCGAAGAATATTCTTTGAAATGTAATTTTCGAAGAATATTCTTTGAAATGTAGTTTTCGAAGAATATTCTTTGAAATGTAGATTTCGAAGATTTTTCTTTGAAATGTAGTCTTCGAAGAATATTCTTTGAAATGTAGTTTTCGAAGAATATTCTTTGAAATGTAGTTTTCGAAGAATATTCTTTGAAATGTAGTTTTCGAAGAATATTCTTTGAAATGTAGTCTTCGAAGAATATTCTTTGAAATGTAGTTTTCGAAGAATATTCTTTGAAATGTAGTTTTCGAAGAATATTCTATGAAATGTAGTTTTCGAAGAATATACTTTGAAATGTAGTCTTCGAAGAATATTCTTTGAAATGTAGTTTTCGAAGAATATTCTTTGAAATGTAGTCTTCGAAGAATATTCTTTGAAATGTAGCCTTCGAAGAATATACCTTGAAATTTAGTCTTCGAAGAATATTCTTTGAAATGTAGTCTTCGAAGAATATTCTTTGAAATGTAGTCTTCGAAGAATATTCTTTGAAATATAGTTTTCGAAGAATATTCTTCTGAAAGGTAGTCTTCGAAGAATATTCTTCGAATGTAGTCTTCGAAGAATATTCTTGAAATGTAGTCTTCGAAGAATATTCTTGAAATGTAGTCTTCGAAGAATATTCTTTGAAATGTAGTTTTCGAAGAATATTCTTTGAAATGTAGTCTTCGAAGAATATTCTCTGAAATGTAGTCTTAGAAATATATTAACTGATATGTTGTCTTCGAATAATTTTCTTTGAATTGTAGTTTTCGAAGATTATTATTTGAATTGTTGTCTTCGAAGAATATTCTTCGAAAGGTAGTCTTCGAAGAAAATTCTTCGAAAGGTAGTCTTCGAAGAAGATTCTTCGAAAGGTAGTCTTCGAAGAAAATTCTTCGAAAGGTAGTCTTCGAAGAAAATTCTTCGAAAGGTAGTCTTCGAAGAAAATTCTTCGAAAGGTAGTCTTCCAAGAAGATTCTTCGAAAGGTAGTCTTCGAAGAAAATTCTTTGAAATGTAGTCTTCGAAGAATATTCTTCGAATTGTAGCCTTCGAAGAATATTCAATGAAATGTAGTCTTCGAAGAATATTCTTTGAAATGTAGTTTTCGAAGAAGATTCTTCGAAAGGTAGTCTTCGAAGAAGATTCTTCGAAAGGTAGTCTTCGAAGAAGATTCTTCGAAAGGTAGTCTTCGAAGAAAATTCTTCGAAAGGTAGTCTTCGAAGAAAATTCTTCGAAAGGTAGTCTTCGAAGAAAATTCTTCGAAAGGTAGTCTTCCAAGAAGATTCTTCGAAAGGTAGTCTTCGAAGAAAATTATTCGAAAGGTAGTCTTCCAAGAAGATTCTTCGAAAGGTAGTCTTCGAAGAAAATTCTTCGAAAGGTAGTCTTCCAAGAAAATTCTTCGAAAGGTAGTCTTCGAAGAAAATTCTTCGAAAGGTAGTCTTCGAAGAAAATTCTTGGAAAGGTAGTCTTCGAAGAAAATTCTTCGAAAGGTAGTCTTCGAAGAAAATTTTTCGAAAGGTATTCTTCGAAGAAAATTTTTCGAAAGGTAGTCTTCGAAGAAAATTCATCGAAAGGTAGTCTTCGAAGAAAATTCTTCGAAAGGTAGTCTTCGAAGAAAATTCTTCGAAAAGTAGTCTTCGAAGAAAATTCTTCGAAAGGTAGTCTTCGAAGAAGATTCTTCGAAAAGTAGTCTTCGAAGAAAATTCTTCGAAAGGTAGTCTTTGAAGAAAATTCTTCGAAAGGTAGTCTTCGAAGAAAATTCTTCGAAAGGTAGTCTTCGAAGAAAATTCTTCGAAAGGTAGTCTTCCAAGAAGATTCTTCGAAAGGTAGTCTTCGAAGAAAATTCTTCGAAAGGTAGTCTTCGAAGAAAATTCTTCGAAAGGTAGTCTTCGAAGAAAATTCTTCGAAAGGTAGTCTTCGAAGAAGATTCTTCGAAAGGTAGTCTTCGAAGAAGATTCTTCGAAAGGTAGTCTTCGAAGAAAATTCTTCGAAAGGTAGTCTTCGAAGAAGATTCTTCGAAAGGTAGTCTTCGAAGAAAATTCTTCGAAAGGTAGTCTTCGAAGAAAATTCTTCGAAAGGTAGTCTTCGAAGAAAATTCTTCGAAAGGTAGTCTTCCAAGAAGATTCTTCGAAAGGTAGTCTTCGAAGAAAATTATTCGAAAGGTAGTCTTCGAAGGAAATTCTTCGAAAGGTAGTCTTCGAAGAAAATTCTTCGAAAGGTAGTCTTCGAAGAAAATTCTTCGAAAGGTAGTCTTCGAAGAAAATTTTTCGAAAGGTAGTCTTCGAAGAAAATTCTTCGAAAGGTAGTCTTCGAAGAAATTTCTTCGAAAGGTAGTCTCCGAAGAAAACTCTTCGAAAGGTAGTCTTCGAACGAAATTCTTCGAAAGGTAGTCTTGGAAGAAATTTCTTCGAAAGGTAGTCTCGAAGAAAATTCTTCGAAAGGTAGTCTTCGAAAATACTTCTTCGAAAAGTAGTCTTCAAAGAGAATTCTTCGAAAAGTAGTCTTCGAAGAGAATTCTTCGAAAGGTAGTTATCGAAAGGTAGTCTTCGAAGAAAATTCTTCGAAAGGTTGTTATCGAAAGGTAGTCTTCGAAGAAAATTCTTCGAAAGGTAGTTATCGAAAGGTAGTCTTCGAAGAAAATTCTTCGAAAGGTAGTTATCGAAAGGTAGTCTTCGAAGAAAATTCTTCGAAAGTTAGTTATCGAAAGGTAGTCTTCGAAGAAAATTCTTCGAAAGGCAGTCTTCGAAAAAAATTCTTCGAAAGGTAGTTATCGAAAGGTAGTCTTCGAAGAAAATTCTTCGAAAGTTAGTTATCGAAAGGTAGTCTTCGAAGAAAATTCTTCGAAAGGCAGTCTTCGAAGAAAATTCTTCGAAAGGTAGTCTTCGAAGAAAATTTTTCGAAAGGTAGTCTTCGAAGAAAATTCTTCGAAAGGTAGTCTTCGAAGAAAATTCTTCGAAAGGTAGTCTTCGAAGAAAATTCTTCGAAAGGTAGTCTTCGAAGAAAATTCTTCGAAAGGTAGTCTTCGAAGAAAATTCTTCGAAAGGTAGTCTTCGAAGAAAATTCTTCGAAAGGTAGTCTTCGAAGAAAATTCTTCGAAAGGTAGTCTTCGAAGAAAATTCTTCGAAAGGTAGTCTTCGAAGAAAATTCTTCGAAAGGTAGTCTTCGAAGAAAATTCTTCGAAAGGTAGTCTTCGAAGAAAATTCTTCGAAAGGTAGTCTTCGAAGAAAATTCTTCGAAAGGTAGTCTTCGAAGAAAATTCTTCGAAAGGTAGTCTTCGAAGGAAATTCTTCGAAAGGTAGTCTTTGAAGAAAATTCTTCGAAAGGTAGTCTTCGAAGAAAATTCTTCGAAAGGTAGTCTTTGAAGAAAATTCTTCGAAAGGTAGTCTTCGAAGAAAATTCTTCGAAAGGTAGTCTTCGAAGAAAATTCTTCCAAAGGTAGTCTTCGAAAAAAATTCTTCGAAAGGTAGTCTTCGAAGAAAATTCTTCGAAAGGTAGTCTTCGAAGAAAATTCTTCGAAAGGTAGTCTTCGAAGAAAATTCTTCGAAAGGTAGTCTTCGAAGAAAATTCTTCGAAAGGTAGTCTTCGAAGAAAATTCTTCGAAAGGTAGTCTTCGAAGAAAATTCTTCGAAAGGTAGTCTTCGAAGAAAATTCTTCGAAAGGTAGTCTTCGAAGAAAATTCTTCGAAAGGTAGTCTTCGAAGAAAATTCTTCGAAAGGTAGTCTTCGAAGAAAATTCTTCGAAAGATAGTCTTCGATAAAAATTCTTCGAAGGTAGTCTTCGAAGAAAACTTTTCGAAAAGTAGTCTTCGAAGAAAATTCTTCGAAAGGTAGTCTTCGAAGAAAATTCTTCGAAAGGTAGTCTTCGAAGAAAATTCTTCGAAAGGTAGCCTTCGAAGAAAATTCTTCGAAAGGTAGTCTTCGAAGAAAATTCTTCGAAAGGTAGTCTTCGAAGAAAATTCTTCGAAAGGTAGTTTTCGAAGAAAATTATTCGAAAGGTAGTCTTCGAAGAAAATTCTTCGAAAGGTAGTCTTCGAAGAAAATTCTTCGAAAGGTAGTCTTCGAAGAAAATTCTTCGAAAGGTAGTCTTCGAAGAAATTTCTTCGAAAGGTAGTCTCCGAAGAAAACTCTTCGAAAGGTAGTCTTCGAACGAAATTCTTCGAAAGGTAGTCTTGGAAGAAATTTCTTCGAAAGGTAGTCTCGAAGAAAATTCTTCGAAAGGTAGTCTTCGAAAATACTTCTTCGAAAAGTAGTCTTCAAAGAGAATTCTTCGAAAAGTAGTCTTCGAAGAGAATTCTTCGAAAGGTAGTTATCGAAAGGTAGTCTTCGAAGAAAATTCTTCGAAAGGTTGTTATCGAAAGGTAGTCTTCGAAGAAAATTCTTCGAAAGGTAGTTATCGAAAGGTAGTCTTCGAAGAAAATTCTTCGAAAGGTAGTTATCTAAAGTTATTCATCGAAGAAAATTCTTCGAAAGTTAGTTATCGAAAGGTAGTCTTCGAAGAAAATTCTTCGAAAGGCAGTCTTCGAATAAAATTCTTCGAAAGGTAGTTATCGAAAGGTAGTCTTCGAAGAAAATTCTTCGAAAGTTAGTTATCGAAAGGTAGTCTTCGAAGAAAATTCTTCGAAAGGCAGTCTTCGAAGAAAATTCTTCGAAAGGTAGTCTTCGAAGAAAATTTTTCGAAAGGTAGTCTTCGAAGAAAATTCTTCGAAAGGTAGTCTTCGAAGAAAATTCTTCGAAAGGTAGTCTTCGAAGAAAATTCTTCGAAAGGTAGTCTTCGAAGAAAATTCTTCGAAAGGTAGTCTTCGAAGAAAATTCTTCGAAAGGTAGTCTTCGAAGAAAATTCTTCGAAAGGTAGTCTTCGAAGAAAATTCTTCGAAAGGTAGTCTTCGAAGAAAATTCTTCGAAAGGTAGTCTTCGAAGAAAATTCTTCGAAAGGTAGTCTTCGAAGAAAATTCTTCGAAAGGTAGTCTTCGAAGAAAATTCTTCGAAAGGTAGTCTTCGAAGAAAATTCTTCGAAAGGTAGTCTTCGAAGAAAATTCTTCGAAAGGTAGTCTTCGAAGGAAATTCTTCGAAAGGTAGTCTTTGAAGAAAATTCTTCGAAAGGTAGTCTTCGAAGAAAATTCTTCGAAAGGTAGTCTTTGAAGAAAATTCTTCGAAAGGTAGTCTTCGAAGAAAATTCTTCGAAAGGTAGTCTTCGAAGAAAATTCTTCCAAAGGTAGTCTTCGAAAAAAATTCTTCGAAAGGTAGTCTTCGAAGAAAATTCTTCGAAAGGTAGTCTTCGAAGAAAATTCTTCGAAAGGTAGTCTTCGAAGAAAATTCTTCGAAAGGTAGTCTTCGAAGAAAATTCTTCGAAAGGTAGTCTTCGAAGAAAATTCTTCGAAAGGTAGTCTTCGAAGAAAATTCTTCGAAAGGTAGTCTTCGAAGAAAATTCTTCGAAAGGTAGTCTTCGAAGAAAATTCTTCGAAAGGTAGTCTTCGAAGAAAATTCTTCGAAAGGTAGTCTTCGAAGAAAATTCTTCGAAAAATAGTCTTCGAAGAAAATTCTTCGAAAGGTAGTCTTCGAAGAAAATTCTTCGAAAGGTAGTCTTCGAAGAAAATTCTTCGAAAGGTAGTCTTCGAAGAAAATTCTTCGAAAGGTAGTCTTCGAAGAAAATTCTTCGAAAGGTAGCCTTCGAAGAAAATTCTTCGAAAGGTAGTCTTCGAAGAAAATTCTTCGAAAGGTAGTCTTCGAAGAAAATTCTTCGAAAGGTAGTTTTCGAAGAAAATTATTCGAAAGGTAGTCTTCGAAGAAAATTCTTCGAAAGGTAGTCTTCGAAGAAAATTCTTCGAAAGGTAGTCTTCGAAGAAAATTCTTCGAAAGGTAGTCTTCGAAGAAAATTCTTCGAAAGGTAGTCTTCGAAGAAAATTCTTCGAAAGGTAGTCTTCGAAGAAAATTCTTCGAAAGGTAGTCTTCGAAGAAAATTCTTCGAAAGGTAGTCTTCGAAGAAAATTCTTCGAAAGGTAGTCTTCGAAGAAAATTCTTCGAAAGGTAGTCTTCGAAGAAGATTCTTCGAAAGGTAGTCTTCGAAGAAAATTCTTCGAAAGGTAGTCTTCGAAGAAAATTCTTCGAAAAGTAGTCTTCGAAGAAAATTCTTCGAAAGGTAGTCTTCGAAGAAAATTCTTTGAAAGGTAGTTATCGAAAGGTAGTCTTCGAAGAAAATTCTTCGAAAGGTAGTCTTCGAAGAAAATTCTTCGAAAGGTAGTCTTCGAAGAAAATTCTTCGAAAGGTAGTCTTCGAAGAAAATTCTTCGAAAGGTAGTTATCGAAAGGTAGTCTTCGAAGAAAATTCTTCGAAAGTTAGTTATCGAAAGGTAGTCTTCGAAGAAAATTCTTCGAAAGGCAGTCTTCGAAGAAAATTCTTCGAAAGGTAGTCTTCGAAGAAAATTCTTCGAAAAGTAGTCTTCGAAGGAAATTCTTCGAAAGGTAGTCTTCGAAGAAAATTCTTCGAAAGGTAGTCTTCGAAGAAAATTCTTCGAAAGGTAGTCTTCGAAGAAAATTCTTCGAAAAGTAGTCTTCGAAGAAAATTCTTCGAAAGGTAGTCTTCGAAGAAAATTCTTCGAAAGGTAGTCTTCGAAGAAAATTCTTCGAAAGGTAGTCTTCGAAGAAAATTCTTCGAAAGGTAGTCTTCGAAGAAAATTCTTCGAAAGGTAGTCTTCGAAGAAAATTCTTCGAAAGGTAGTCTTCGAAAGGTAGTCTTCGAAGAAAATTCTTCGAAAGGTAGTCTTCGAAGAAAATTCTTCGAAAGGTAGTCTTCGAAGAAAATTCTTCGAAAGGTAGTCTTCGAAGAAAATTCTTCGAAAGGTAGTCTTCGAAGAAAATTCTTCGAAAGGTAGTCTTCGAAGAAAATTCTTCGAAAGGTAGTCTTCGAAGAAAATTCTTCGAAAGGTAGTCTTCGAAGAAAATTCTTCGAAAGGTAGTCTCCGAAGAAAACTCTTCGAAAGGTAGTCTTCGAAGAAAATTCTTTGAAAGGTAGTTATCGAAAGGTAGTCTTCGAAGAAAATTCTTCGAAAGGTAGTCTTCGAAGAAAATTCTTCGAAAGGTAGTCTTCGAAGAAAATTCTTCGAAAGGTAGTCTTCGAAGAAAATTCTTCGAAAGATAGTTTTCGAAAGGTAGTCTTCGAAGAAAATTCTTCGAAAGGTAGTCTTCGAAGAAAATTCTTCGAAAGGTAGTCTTCGAAGAAAATTCTTCGAAAGGTAGTCTTCGAAGAAAATTTTTCGAAAGGTAGTCTTCGAAGAAAATTCTTCGAAAGGTAGTCTTCGAAGAAAATTCTTCGAAAGGTAGTCTTCGAAGAAAATTCTTCGAAAGGTAGTCTTCGAAGAAAATTCTTCGAAAGGTAGTCTTCGAAGAAAATTCTTCGAAAGGTAGTCTTCGAAGAAAATTCTTCGAAAGGTAGTCTTCGAAGAAAATTCTTCGAAAGGTAGTCTTCGAAGAAAATTCTTCGAAAGGTAGTCTTCGAAAAAGATTCTTCGAAAGGTAGTCTTCGAAGAAAATTCTTCGAAAGGTAGTCTTCGAAGAAAATTCTTCGAAAGGTAGTCTTCGAAGAAAATTCTTCGAAAGGTAGTCTTCGAAGAAAATTCTTCGAAAGGTAGTCTTCGAAGAAAATTCTTCGAAAGGTAGTCTTCGAAGAAAATTCTTCGAAAGGTAGTCTTCGAAGAAAATTCTTCGAAAGGTAGTCTTCGAAGAAAATTCTTCGAAAGGTAGTCTTCGAAGAAAATTCTTCGAAAGGTAGTCTTCGAAGAAAATTCTTCGAAAGGTAGTCTTCGAAGGAAATTCTTCGAAAGGTAGTCTTCGAAGAAAATTCTTCGAAAGGTAGTCTTCGAAGAAAATTCTTCGAAAGGTAGTCTTCGAAGAAAATTTTTCGAAAGGTAGTCTTCGAAGAAAATTCTTCGAAAGGTAGTCTTCGAAGAAATTTCTTCGAAAGGTAGTCTCCGAAGAAAACTCTTCGAAAGGTAGTCTTCGAACGAAATTCTTCGAAAGGTAGTCTTGGAAGAAATTTCTTCGAAAGGTAGTCTCGAAGAAAATTCTTCGAAAGGTAGTCTTCGAAAATACTTCTTCGAAAAGTAGTCTTCAAAGAGAATTCTTCGAAAAGTGGTCTTCGAAGAGAATTCTTCGAAAGGTAGTCTTCGAAGAAAATTCTTCAAAAGGTAGTTATAAAGGTAGTCTTCGAAGAAAATTCTTCAAAAGCTAGTCTTCGAAGAAAATTCTTCAAAAGGTAGTCTTCGAAGAAAATTCTTCAAAAGGTAGTCTTCGAAGAAAATTCTTCGAAAGGCAGTCTTCGAAAAAAATTCTTCGAAAGGTAGTTATCGAAAGGTAGTCTTCGAAGAAAATTCTTCGAAAGTTAGTTATCGAAAGGTAGTCTTCGAAGAAAATTCTTCGAAAGGCAGTCTTCGAAGAAAATTCTTCGAAAGGTAGTCTTCGAAGAAAATTCTTCGAAAAGTAGTCTTCGAAGGAAATTCTTCGAAAGGTAGTCTTCGAAGAAAATTCTTCGAAAGGCAGTCTTCGAAGAAAATTCTTCGAAAGTTAGTTATCGAAAGGTAGTCTTCGAAGAAAATTCTTCGAAAGGCAGTCTTCGAAGAAAATTCTTCGAAAGGTAGTCTTCGAAGAAAATTTTTCGAAAGGTAGTCTTCGAAGAAAATTCTTCGAAAGGTAGTCTTCGAAGAAAATTCTTCGAAAGGTAGTCTTCGAAGAAAATTCTTCGAAAGGTAGTCTTCGAAGAAAATTCTTCGAAAGGTAGTCTTCGAAGAAAATTCTTCGAAAGGTAGTCTTCGAAGAAAATTCTTCGAAAGGTAGTCTTCGAAGAAAATTCTTCGAAAGGTAGTCTTCGAAGAAAATTCTTCGAAAGGTAGTCTTCGAAGAAAATTCTTCGAAAGGTAGTCTTCGAAGAAAATTCTTCGAAAGGTAGTCTTCGAAGGAAATTCTTCGAAAGGTAGTCTTTGAAGAAAATTCTTCGAAAGGTAGTCTTCGAAGAAAATTCTTCGAAAGGTAGTCTTTGAAGAAAATTCTTCGAAAGGTAGTCTTCGAAGAAAATTCTTCGAAAGGTAGTCTTCGAAGAAAATTCTTCCAAAGGTAGTCTTCGAAAAAAATTCTTCGAAAGGTAGTCTTCGAAGAAAATTCTTCGAAAGGTAGTCTTCGAAAGGTAGTCTTCGAAGAAAATTCTTCGAAAGGTAGTCTTCGAAGAAAATTCTTCGAAAGGTAGTCTTCGAAGAAAATTCTTCGAAAGGTAGTCTTCGAAGAAAATTCTTCGAAAGGTAGTCTTCGAAGAAAATTCTTCGAAAGGTAGTCTTCGAAGAAAATTCTTCGAAAGGTAGTCTTCGAAGAAAATTCTTCGAAAAGTAGTCTTCGAAGAAAATTCTTCGAAAGGTAGTCTTCGAAGAAAATTCTTCGAAAGGTAGTCTTCGAAGAAAATTCTTCGAAAGGTAGTCTTCGAAGAAAATTCTTCGAAAGGTAGTCTTCGAAGAAAATTCTTCGAAAGGTAGCCTTCGAAGAAAATTCTTCGAAAGGTAGTCTTCGAAGAAAATTCTTCGAAAGGTAGTCTTCGAAGAAAATTCTTCGAAAGGTAGTCTTCGAAGAAAATTCTTCGAAAGGTAGTCTTCGAAGAAAATTCTTCGAAAGGTAGTCTTCGAAGAAAATTCTTCGAAAGGTAGTCTTCGAAGAAAATTCTTCGAAAGGTAGTCTTCGAAGAAAATTCTTCGAAAGGTAGTCTTCGAAGAAAATTCTTCGAAAGGTAGTCTTCGAAGAAAATTCTTCGAAAGGTAGTCTTCGAAGAAAATTCTTCGAAAGGTAGTCTTCGAAGAAAATTCTTCGAAAGGTAGTCTTCGAAGAAAATTCTTCGAAAGGTAGTCTTCGAAAGGTAGTCTTCGAAGAAAATTCTTCGAAAGGTAGTCTTCGAAGAAAATTCTTCGAAAAGTAGTCTTCGAAGAAAATTCTTCGAAAGGTAGTCTTCGAAGAAAATTCTTTGAAAGGTAGTTATCGAAAGGTAGTCTTCGAAGAAAATTCTTTGAAAGGTAGTTATCGAAAGGTAGTCTTCGAAGAAAATTCTTCGAAAGGTAGTCTTCGAAGAAAATTCTTCGAAAGGTAGTCTTCGAAGAAAATTCTTCGAAAGGTAGTCTTCGAAGAAAATTCTTCGAAAGGTAGTCTTCGAAGAAAATTCTTCGAAAGGTAGTTATCGAAAGGTAGTCTTCGAAGAAAATTCTTCGAAAGTTAGTTATCGAAAGGTAGTCTTCGAAGAAAATTCTTCGAAAGGCAGTCTTCGAAGAAAATTCTTCGAAAGGTAGTCTTCGAAGAAAATTCTTCGAAAAGTAGACTTCGAAGGAAATTCTTCGAAAGGTAGTCTTCGAAGAAAATTTTTCGAAAGGTAGTCTTCGAAGAAAATTCTTCGAAAGGTAGTCTTCGAAGAAAATTCTTCGAAAGGTAGTCTTCGAAGAAAATTCTTCGAAAGGTAGTCTTCGAAGAAAATTCTTCGAAAGGTAGTCTTCGAAGAAAATTCTTCGAAAGGTAGTCTTCGAAGAAAATTCTTCGAAAGGTAGTCTTCGAAGAAAATTCTTCGAAAGGTAGTCTTCGAAGAAAATTCTTCGAAAGGTAGTCTTCGAAGAAAATTCTTCGAAAGGTAGTCTTCGAAAAATATTCTTCGAAAGGTAGTCTTCGAAGAAAATTCTTCGAAAGGTAGTCTTCGAAGAAAATTCTTCGAAAGGTAGTCTTCGAAAGGTAGTCTTCGAAGAAAATTCTTCGAAAGGTAGTCTTCGAAGAAAATTCTTCGAAAGGTAGTCTTCGAAGAAAATTCTTCGAAAGGTAGTCTTCGAAGAAAATTCTTCGAAAGGTAGTCTTCGAAGAAAATTCTTCGAAAGGTAGTCTTCGAAGAAAATTCTTCGAAAGGTAGTCTTCGAAGAAAATTCTTCGAAAGGTAGTCTTCGAAGAAAATTCTTCGAAAGGTAGTCTTCGAAGGAAATTCTTCGAAAGGTAGTCTTCGAAGAAAATTCTTCGAAAGGTAGTCTTCGAAGAAAATTCTTCGAAAGGTAGTCTTCGAAGAAAATTTTTCGAAAGGTAGTCTTCGAAGAAAATTCTTCGAAAGGTAGTCTTCGAAGAAATTTCTTCGAAAGGTAGTCTCCGAAGAAAACTCTTCGAAAGGTAGTCTTCGAACGAAATTCTTCGAAAGGTAGTCTTGGAAGAAATTTCTTCGAAAGGTAGTCTCGAAGAAAATTCTTCGAAAGGTAGTCTTCGAAAATACTTCTTCGAAAAGTAGTCTTCAAAGAGAATTCTTCGAAAAGTGGTCTTCGAAGAGAATTCTTCGAAAGGTAGTCTTCGAAGAAAATTCTTCAAAAGGTAGTTATCGAAAGGTAGTCTTCGAAGAAAATTCTTCGAAAGGTAGTTATCGAAAGGTAGTCTTCGAAGAAAATTCTTCGAAAGGTAGTTATCGAAAGGTAGTCTTCGAAGAAAATTCTTCGAAAGTTAGTTATCGAAAGGTAGTCTTCGAAGAAAATTCTTCGAAAGGCAGTCTTCGAAGAAAATTCTTCGAAAGGTAGTTATCGAAAGGTAGTCTTCGAAGAAAATTCTTCGAAAGTTAGTTATCGAAAGGTAGTCTTCGAAGAAAATTCTTCGAAAGGCAGTCTTCGAAGAAAATTCTTCGAAAGGTAGTCTTCGAAGAAAATTCTTCGAAAAGTAGTCTTCGAAGGAAATTCTTCGAAAGGTAGTCTTCGAAGAAAATTCTTCGAAAGGTAGTCTTCGAAGAAAATTCTTCGAAAGGTAGTCTTCGAAGAAAATTCTTCGAAAGGTAGTCTTCGAAGAAAATTCTTCGAAAGGTAGTCTTCGAAGAAAATTCTTCGAAAGGTAGTCTTCGAAGAAAATTCTTCGAAAGGTAGTCTTCGAAGAAAATTCTTCGAAAGGTAGTCTTCGAAGAAAATTCTTCGAAAGGTAGTCTTCGAAGAAAATTCTTCGAAAGGTAGTCTTCGAAGAAAATTCTTCGAAAGGTAGTCTTCGAAGAAAATTCTTCGAAAGGTAGTCTTCGAAGAAGATTCTTCGAAAGGTAGTTATCGAAAGGTAGTCTTCGAAGAAAATTCTTCGAAAGTTAGTTATCGAAAGGTAGTCTTCGAAGAAAATTCTTCGAAAGGCAGTCTTCGAAGAAAATTCTTCGAAAGGTAGTTATCGAAAGGTAGTCTTCGAAGAAAATTCTTCGAAAGTTAGTTATCGAAAGGTAGTCTTCGAAGAAAATTCTTCGAAAGGCAGTCTTCGAAGAAAATTCTTCGAAAGGTAGTCTTCGAAGAAAATTCTTCGAAAAGTAGTCTTCGAAGGAAATTCTTCGAAAGGTAGTCTTCGAAGAAAATTCTTCGAAAGGTAGTCTTCGAAGAAAATTCTTCGAAAGTTAGTTATCGAAAGGTAGTCTTCGAAGAAAATTCTTCGAAAGGCAGTCTTCGAAGAAAATTCTTCGAAAGGCAGTCTTCGAAGAAAATTCTTCGAAAGGTAGTCTTCGAAGAAAATTTTTCGAAAGGTAGTCTTCGAAGAAAATTCTTCGAAAGGTAGTCTTCGAAGAAAATTCTTCGAAAGGTAGTCTTCGAAGAAAATTCTTCGAAAGGTAGTCTTCGAAGAAAATTCTTCGAAAGGTAGTCTTCGAAGAAAATTCTCCGAAAGGTAGTCTTCGAAGAAAATTCTTCGAAAGGTAGTCTTCGAAGAAAATTCTTCGAAAGGTAGTCTTCGAAGAAAATTCTTCGAAAGGTAGTCTTCGAAGAAAATTCTTCGAAAGGTAGTCTTCGAAGAAAATTCTTCGAAAGGTAGTCTTCGAAGGAAATTCTTCGAAAGGTAGTCTTCGAAGAAAATTCTTCGAAAGGTAGTCTTCGAAGAAAATTCTTCGAAAGGTAGTCTTCGAAGAAAATTCTTCGAAAGGTAGTCTTCGAAGAAAATTCTTCGAAAGGTAGTCTTCGAAGAAAATTCTTCCAAAGGTAGTCTTCGAAAAAAATTCTTCGAAAGGTAGTCTTCGAAGAAAATTCTTCGAAAGGTAGTCTTCGAAGAAAATTCTTCGAAAGGTAGTCTTCGAAGAAAATTCTTCGAAAGGTAGTCTTCGAAGAAAATTCTTCGAAAGGTAGTCTTCGAAGAAAATTCTTCGAAAGGTAGT
>JABJWA020000028.1:14254-32254 GCA_020352615.2 Yoshiicerus persimilis
TCTTCGAAGACTGCTTTTTGAAGATTCTTCTTCGAAGACTACCTTTCGAAGAATATTTTTCGAAGACTACCTTTCAAAGATTTTTTATCGAAGACTACATTTCGAAGAACATTGTTCGAAGACTACCTTTCGAAGAACATTTTTCGAAGACTACCTTTCAAAGAATATTCTTTGAAGACTACCTTTAAAATAATATTTTTTGAAGACTACCTTTCAAAGAATATTCTTTGAAGACTACCTTTAAAATAATATTTTTTGAAGACTACCTTTCAAAGAATATTCTTTGAAGACTACCTTTAAAAGAATATTTTTTGAAGACTACCTTTAAAAGAATATTCTTTGAAGACTACCTTTAAAAGAATATTTTTTGAAGACTACCTTTAAAAGAATATTCTTTGAAGACTACCTTTAAAAGAATATTTTTTGAAGACTACCTTTAAAAGAATATTCTTTGAAGACTACCTTTCAAAGATTATTCTTTGAAGACTACCTTTAAAAGAATATTCTTTGAAGACTACCTTTCAAAGATTATTCTTTGAAGACTACCTTTCAAAGAATATTCTTTGAAGACTACCTTTCAAAGAATATTCTTTGAAGACTACCTTTCAAAGAATATTCTTTGAAGACTACCTTTCAAAGAATATTCTTTGAAGACTACCTTTCAAAGAATATTCTTTGAAGACTACCTTTCAAAGAATATTCTTAGAAGACTACCTTTCAAAGAATATTCTTTGAAGACTACCCTTCAAAGAATATTCTTTAAAGACTACCTTTCAAAGAATATTCTTTGAAGACTACCTTTCAAAGGATATATTCTTTGAAGACTACCTTTCGAAAATTTTTCTTCGAAGACTACTTTTCGAAACGTTTTCTTCGAAGACTACCTTCGAAGAATTTTTATCGAAGACTACCTTTCGAAGAATTTTCTTCGAAGACTACTTTTCGAAGATGTTTCTTCGAAGACTACCTTTCAAAGAATATTCTTTGAAGACTACCTTTCAAAGATTTTTCTTCGAAGACTACTTTTCGAAGAATGTTCTTCGAAGACAACCTTTCGAAGATTTCTCTTCGAAGACTACCCTTCAAAGAATTTTCTTCGAAGACTACCTTTCGAAGAATTTCTTTCGAAGACTACCTTCCGAAGAATTTTCTTCGAAGACTACCTTTTGAAGAATTTTTTCGAAGACTACTATTCTAAGAATTTTCTTCGATGACTAACTTTCGAAAAATTTTCTTCGAAGACTACATTTCAAAGATTTCTCTTCGAAGACTACCCTTCAAAGAATTATCTTCGAAGACTACCTTTCAAAGATTTTTCTTCGAAGACTACCTTTCGAAGAACATTGTTCGAACACTACCTTTCAAAAATCTTCTTTGAAGACTACCTTTAAAAGAATATTCTTTGAAGACTACCTTTAAAAGAATATTCTTTGAAGACTACCTTTCAAAGAATATTCTTTGAAGACTACCTTTCAAAGAACATTCTTTGAAGACTACCTTTCAAAGAATATTCTTTGAAGACTACCTTTCAACAAAGAATATTCTTTGAAGACTACCTTTCAAAGAATATTCTTAGAAGACTACCTTTAAAAAAATATTCTTTGATAACTACCCTTCAAAGAATATTCTTTGAAGACTACCTTTCAAAGAATATTCTTTGAAGACTGCCTTTCAAAGAATTTTCTTCGAAGACAACCTTTCGAAAATTTTTCTTCGAAGACAACCATTCGAAAATTTTTCTTCGAAGACTACCTTTCGAAAATTTTTCTTCGAAGACTACTTTTCGAAAAGTTTTCTTCGAAGACTACCTTTCGAACATTTTTCTTCGAAGACTACCTTTCGGAAATTTTTCTTCGAAGACTACTTTTCGAAACGTTTTCTTCGAAGACTACCTTCGAAGAATTTTTATCGAAGACTACCTTTCGAAGAATTTTCTTCGAAGACTACTTTTCGAAGATGTTTCTTCGAAGACTACCTTTCAAAGAATATTCCTTGAAGACTACTTTTCAAAGATTTTTCTTCGAAGACTACTTTTCGAAGAATTTTCTTCGAAGACTACCTTTCGAAGAACATTGTTCGAAGACTACCTTTCAAAGAATCTTCTTTGAAGACTACCTTTAAAAGAATATTCTTCGAAGACTACCCTTCAAAGAATTTTCTTCGAAGACTACCTTTCGAAGAATTTCTTTCGAAGAGTACCTTCCGAAGAATTTTCTTCGGAGACTACCTTTTGAAGAATTTTTTCGAAGACTACTATTCTAAGAATTTTCTTCGATGACTAACTTTCGAAAAACTTTCTTCGAAGACTACATTTCAAAGATTTCTCTTCGAAGACTACCTTTCAAAGAATTATTTTCGAAGACTACCTTTCAAAGATTTTTCTTCGAAGACTACCTTTCGAAGAACATTGTTCGAACACTACCTTTCAAAGAATCTTCTGTGAAGACTACCTTTAAAAGAATATTCTTTGAAGACTACCTTTAAAAGAATGTTCTTTGAAGACTACCTTTCAAAGAATATTCTTTGAAGACTACCCTTCAAAGAATATTCTTTGAAGTCTACCTTTCAAAGAATATTCTTTGAAGACTACCTTTCAACAAAGAATATTCTTTGAAGACTACCTTTCAAAGAATATTCTTAGAAGACTACCTTTCAAAAAATATTCTTTGATAACTACCCTTCAAAGAATATTCTTTGAAGACTACCTTTCAAAGACTATTCTTTGAAGACTGCCTTTCAAAGAATTTCCTTCGAAGACAACCTTTCGAAAATTTTTCTTCGAAGACTACCTTTCGAAAACTTTTCTTCGAAGACTACTTTTCGAAAAGTTTTCTTCGAAGACTACCTTTCGAAAATTTTTCTTCGAAGACTACCTTTCGAAAATTTTTCTTCGAAGACTACTTTTCGAAACGTTTTCTTCGAAGACTACCTTCGAAGAATTTTTATCGAAGACTACCTTTCGAAGAATTTTCTTCGAAGACTACTTTTCGAAGATGTTTCTTCGAAGACTACCTTTCAAAGAATATTCTTTGAAGACTACCTTTCAAAGATTTTTCTTCGAAGACTACTTTTCGAAGAATTTTCTTCGAAGACTAACTTTCGAAGAACATTGTTCGAAGACTACCTTTCAAAGAATCTTCTTTGAAGACTACCTTTAAAAGAATATTCTTCGAAGACTACCCTTCAAAGAATTTTCTTCGAAGACTACCTTTCGAAGAATTTCTTTCGAAGCGTACCTTCCGAAGAATTTTTTTCGAAGACTACCTTTTGAAGAATTTTTTCGAAGACTACTATTCTAAGAATTTTCTTCGATGACTAACTTTCGAAAAATTTTCTTCGAAGACTACATTTCAAAGATTTCTCTTCGAAGACTACCCTTCAAAGAATTATTTTCGAAGACTACCTTTCGAAGAATTTTCTTCGAAGACTATCTTTCAAAGATTTTTCTTCGAAGACTACCTTTCGAAAAACATTGTTCGAAGACCACCTTTCAAAGAATATTCTTTGAAGACTACCTTTAAAAGAATATTCTTTGAAGACTACCTTTCAAAGATTTTTTATCGAAAACTAGATTTCGAAGAACATTGTTCGAAGACTACCTTTCGAAAAACATTTTTCGAAGACTACCTTTCAAAGAATATTCTTTAAAGACTACCTTTCAAAGATTATTCTTTGAAGACTACCTTTAAAAGAATATTCTTTGAAGACTACCTTTCAAAGATTATTCTTTGAAGACTACCTTTCAAAGAATATTCTTTGAAGACTACCTTTCAAAGAATATTCTTTGAAGACTACCTTTCAAAGAATATTCTTTGAAGACTACCTTTCAAAGAATATTCTTTGAAGACTACCTTTCAAAGAATATTCTTTGAAGACTACCTTTCAAAGAATATTCTTAGAAGACTACCTTTCAAGAATATTCTTTGAAGACTACCCTTCAAAGAATATTCTTTAAAGACTACCTTTCAAAGAATATTCTTTGAAGACTACCTTTCAAAGGATATATTCTTTGAAGACTACCTTTCAAAGAATATATTCTTTGAAGACTACCTTTCGAAGAATTTTCTTCGAAGACTACTTTTCGAAGATTTTTTTTTCGAAGACTACCTTTCAAAGAATATTCTTTGAAGACTACCTTTCAAAGATTTTTCTTCGAAGACTACTTTTCGAAGAATTTTCTTCGAAGACTACCTTTCGAAGATTTTTCTTCGAAGACTACCCTTCAAAGAATTTTCTTCGAAGACTACCTTTCAAAGAATTTCTTTCGAAGACTACCTTCCGAAGAATTTTCTTCGAAGACTACCTTTTGAAGAATTTTTTCGAAGACTACTATTCTAAGAATTTTCTTCGATGACTAACTTTCGAAAAATTTTCTTCGAAGACTACATTTCAAAGATTGCTCTTCGAAGACTACCCTTCAAAGAATTATCTTCGAAGACTACCTTTCAAAGATTTTTCTTCGAAGACTACCTTTCAAAGAACATTGTTCGAACACTACCTTTCAAAGAATCTTCTTTGAAGACTACCTTTAAAAGAATATTCTTTGAAGACTACCTTTAAAAGAATGTTCTTTGAAGACTATATTTCAAAGAATATTCTTTGAAGACTACCTTTCAAAGAACATTCTTTGAAGACTACCTTTCAAAGAATATTCTTTGAAGACTACCTTTCAACAAAGAATATTCTTTGAAGACTACCTTTCAAAGAATATTCTTAGAAGACTACCTTTCAAAAAATATTCTTTGATAACTACCCTTCAAAGAATATTCTTTGAAGACTACCTTTCAAAGAATATTCTTTGAAGACTTCCTTTCAAAGAATTTTCTTCGAAGACAACCTTTCGAAAATTTTTCTTCGAAGACTACCTTTCGAAAATTTTTCTTCGAAGACTACTTTTCGAAACGTTTTCTGAAGACTACCTTTCGAAAATTTTTCTTCGAAGACTACTTTTCGAAACGTTTTCTTCGAAGACTACCTTCGAAGAATTTTTATCGAAGACTACCTTCGAAGAATTTTTATCGAAGACTACCTTTCGAAGAATTTTCTTCGAAGACTACTTTTCGAAGATGTTTCTTCGAAGACTACCTTTCAAAGAATATTCCTTGAAGACTACTTTTCAAAGATTTTTCTTCGAAGACTACTTTTCGAAGAATTTTCTTCGAAGACTACCTTTCGAAGAACATTGTTCGAAGACTACCTTTCAAAGAATCTTCTTTGAAGACTACCTTTAAAAGAATATTCTTCGAAGACTACCCTTCAAAGAATTTTCTTCGAAGACTACCTTTCGAAGAATTTCTTTCGAAGAGTACCTTCCGAAAAATTTTCTTCGGAGACTACCTTTTGAAGAATTTTTTCGAAGACTACTATTCTAAGAATTTTCTTCGATGACTAACTTTCGAAAAACTTTCTTCGAAGACTACATTTCAAAGATTTCTCTTCGAAGACTACCCTTCAAAGAATTATTTTCGAAGACTACCTTTCAAAGATTTTTCTTCGAAGACTACCTTTCGAAGAACATTGTTCGAACACTACCTTTCAAAGAATCTTCTGTGAAGACTACCTTTAAAAGAATATTCTTTGAAGACTACCTTTAAAAGAATGTTCTTTGAAGACTACCTTTCAAAGAATATTCTTTGAAGACTACCCTTCAAAGAATATTCTTTGAAGACTACCTTTCAAAGAATATTCTTTGAAGACTACCTTTCAACAAAGAATATTCTTTGAAGACTACCTTTCAAAGAATATTCTTAGAAGACTACCTTTCAAAAAATATTCTTTGATAACTACCCTTCAAAGAATATTCTTTGAAGACTACCTTTCAAAGAATATTCTTTGAAGACTGCCTTTCAAAGAATTTTTTTCGAAGACAACCTTTCGAAAATTTTTCTTCGAAGACTACCTTTCGAAAATTTTTCTTCGAAGACTACTTTTCGAAAAGTTTTCTTCGAAGACTACCTTTCGAAAATTTTTCTTCGAAGACTACCTTTCGAAAATTTTTCTTCGAAGACTTCTTTTCGAAGATGTTTCTTCGAAGACTACCTTTCAAAGAATATTCCTTGAAGACTACCTTTCAAAGATTTTTCTTCGAAGACTACTTTTCGAAGAATTTTCTTCGAAGACTACCTTTCGAAGAACATTGTTCGAAGACTACCTTTCAAAGAATCTTCTTTGAAGACTACCTTTAAAAGAATATTCTTCGAAGACTACCCTTCAAAGAATTTTCTTCGAAGACTACCTTTCGAAGAATTTCTTTCGAAGAGTACCTTCCGAAGAATTTTCTTCGAAGACTACCTTTTGAAGAATTTTTTCGAAGACTACTATTCTAAGAATTTTTTCGAAGACTACTATTCTAAGAATTTTCTTCGATGACTAACTTTCGAAAAACTTTCTTCGAAGACTACATTTCAAAGATTTCTCTTCGAAGACTACCCTTCAAAGAATTATTTTCGAAGACTACCTTTCAAAGATTTTTCTTCGAAGACTACCTTTCGAAGAACATTGTTCGAACACTACCTTTCAAAGAATCTTCTGTGAAGACTACCTTTAAAAGAATATTCTTTGAAGACTACCTTTCAAAGATTTTTTATCGAAAACTAGATTTCGAAGAACATTGTTCGAAGACTACCTTTCGAAAAACATTTTTCGAAGACTACCTTTCAAAGAATATTCTTTAAAGACTACCTTTCAAAGATTATTCTTTGAAGACTACCTTTAAAAGAATATTCTTTGAAGACTACCTTTCAAAGATTATTCTTTGAAGACTACCTTTCAAAGAATATTCTTTGAAGACTACCTTTCAAAGAATATTCTTTGAAGACTACCTTTCAAAGAATATTCTTAGAAGACTACCTTTCAAAGAATATTCTTTGAAGACTACCCTTCAAAGAATATTCTTTAAAGACTACCTTTCAAAGAATATTCTTTGAAGACTACCTTTCAAAGGATATATTCTTTGAAGACTACCTTTCAAAGAATATATTCTTTGAAGACTACCTTTCGAAGAATTTTCTTCGAAGACTACTTTTCGAAGATTTTTTTTTCGAAGACTACCTTTCAAAGAATATTCTTTGAAGACTACCTTTCAAAGATTTTTCTTCGAAGACTACTTTTCGAAGAATTTTCTTCGAAGACTACCTTTCGAAGATTTCTCTTCGAAGACTACCCTTCAAAGAATTTTCTTCGAAGACTACCTTTCAAAGAATTTCTTTCGAAGACTACCTTCCGAAGAATTTTCTTCGAAGACTACCTTTTGAAGAATTTTTTCGAAGACTACTATTCTAAGAATTTTCTTCGATGACTAACTTTCGAAAAATTTTCTTCGAAGACTACATTTCAAAGATTGCTCTTCGAAGACTACCCTTCAAAGAATTATCTTCGAAGACTACCTTTCAAAGATTTTTCTTCGAAGACTACCTTTCAAAGAACATTGTTCGAACACTACCTTTCAAAGAATCTTCTTTGAAGACTACCTTTAAAAGAATATTCTTTGAAGACTACCTTTAAAAGAATGTTCTTTGAAGACTATATTTCAAAGAATATTCTTTGAAGACTACCTTTCAAAGAACATTCTTTGAAGACTACCTTTCAAAGAATATTCTTTGAAGACTACCTTTCAACAAAGAATATTCTTTGAAGACTACCTTTCAAAGAGTATTTTTTGAAGACTACCTTTCAAAAAATATTCTTTGATAACTACCCTTCAAAGAATATTCTTTGAAGACTACCTTTCAAAGAATATTCTTTGAAGACTTCCTTTCAAAGAATTTTCTTCGAAGACAACCTTTCGAAAATTTTTCTTCGAAGACTACCTTTCGAAAATTTTTCTTCGAAGACTACTTTTCGAAAAGTTTTCTTCGAAGACTACCTTTCGAAAATTTTTCTTCGAAGACTACCTTTCGAAAATTTTTCTTCGAAGACTACTTTTCGAAACGTTTTCTTCGAAGACTACCTTCGAAGAATTTTTATCGAAGACTACCTTCGAAGAATTTTTATCGAAGACTACCTTTCGAAGAATTTTCTTCGAAGACTACTTTTCGAAGATGTTTCTTCGAAGACTACCTTTCAAAGAATATTCCTTGAAGACTACTTTTCAAAGATTTTTCTTCGAAGACTACTTTTCGAAGAATTTTCTTCGAAGACTACCTTTCGAAGAACATTGTTCGAAGACTACCTTTCAAAGAATCTTCTTTGAAGACTACCTTTAAAAGAATATTCTTCGAAGACTACCCTTCAAAGAATTTTCTTCGAAGACTACCTTTCGAAGAATTTCTTTCGAAGAGTACCTTCCGAAAAATTTTCTTCGGAGACTACCTTTTGAAGAATTTTTTCGAAGACTACTATTCTAAGAATTTTCTTCGATGACTAACTTTCGAAAAACTTTCTTCGAAGACTACATTTCAAAGATTTCTCTTCGAAGACTACCCTTCAAAGAATTATCTTAGAAGACTACCTTTCAAAGATTTTTCTTCGAAGACTACCTTTCGAAGAACATTGTTCGAACACTACCTTTCAAAGAATCTTCTGTGAAGACTACCTTTAAAAGAATATTCTTTGAAGACTACCTTTAAAAGAATGTTCTTTGAAGACTACCTTTCAAAGAATATTCTTTGAAGACTACCTTTCAAAGAATATTCTTTGAAGACTACCTTTCAAAGAATATTCTTTGAAGACTACCTTTCAAAGAATATTCTTTGAAGACTACCTTTCAAAGAATATTCTTTGAAGACTACCTTTCAAAAAATATTCTTTGATAACTACCCTTCAAAGAATATTCTTTGAAGACTACCTTTCAAAGAATATTCTTTGAAGACTGCCTTTCAAAGAATATTTTTCGAAGACAACCTTTCGAAAATTTTTCTTCGAAGACTACCTTTCGAAAATTTTTCTTCGAAGACTACTTTTCGAAAAGTTTTCTTCGAAGACTACCTTTCGAAAATTTTTCTTCGAAGACTACCTTTCGAAAATTTTTCTTCGAAGACTTCTTTTCGAAGATGTTTCTTCGAAGACTACCTTTCAAAGAATATTCTTAGAAGACTACCTTTCAAAGAATATTCTTTGAAGACTACCCTTCAAAGAATATTCTTTAAAGACTACCTTTCAAAGAATATTCTTTGAAGACTACCTTTCAAAGGATATATTCTTTGAAGACTACCTTTCAAAGAATATTCTTTGAAGACTACCTTTCAAAGAATATTCTTTGAAGACTACCTTTCAAAGAATATTCTTTGAAGACTACCCTTCAAAGAATATTCTTTGAAGACTACCTTTCAAAGATTTTTCTTCGAAGACTACTTTTCGAAGAATTATCTTCGAAGACTACCTTTCGAAGATTTCTCTTCGAAGACTACCCTTCAAAGAATATTCTTCAAAGACTAGCTTTCGAAGAATTTTCTTCGAAGACTACCTTTTGAAGAATTTTCTTCGAAGACTAGCTTTTGAAGAATTTTCTTCGAAGACTACCTTTTGAAGAATTTTCTTCGAAGACTACATTTCAAAGATTTCTCTTCGAAGACTACCCTTCAAAGAATTATCTTCGAAGACTACCTTTCAAAGATTTTTCTTCGAAGACTACCTTTCGAAAAACATTGTTCGAAGACCACCTTTCAAAGAATATTCTTTGAAGACTACCTTTAAAAGAATATTCTTTGAAGACTACCTTTCAAAGAATATTCTTTGAAGACTACCTTTCAAAGAATATTCTTTGAAGACTACCTTTTAAAGAATATTCTTTGAACATATTCTTTGAAGACTACCTTTCAAAAAATATTCTTTGATAACTACCCTTCAAAGAATATTCTTTGAAGACTACCTTTCAAAGAATATTCTTTGAAGACTTCCTTTCAATGAATATTTTTCGAAGACAACCTTTCGAAGAATGTTCTTCGAAGACTACCTTTCGAAGTATTTTCTTCGAAGACTACTTTTCGAAAAGTTTTCTTCGAAGACTACCTTTCGAAAATTTTTCTTCGAAGACTACCTTTCGAAAATTTTTCTTCGAAGACTACTTTTCGAAAAGTTTTCTTCGAAGACTACCTTCGAAGATCGAAGACTACCTTCGAAGAATTTTTATCGAAGACTATCTTTCGAAGAATTTTCTTCGAAGACTACCTTTCGAAGAATATTTTTCGAAGACTACTTTTCGAAGATTTCTCTTCGAAGACTACCCTTAAAAGAAATTTCTTCGAAGACTACCTTTCGAAGAACATTGTTCGAAGACTACCTTTCAAAGAATCTTCTTTGAAGACTACCTTTAAAAGAATATTCTTCGAAGACTACCCTTCAAAGAATTTTCTTCGAAGACTACCTTTCGAAGAATTTCTTTCGAAGAGTACCTTCCGAAGAATTTTCTTCGAAGACTACCTTTTGAAGAATTTTTTCGAAGACTACTATTCTAAGAATTTTCTTCGATGACTAACTTTCGAAAAATTTTCTTCGAAGACTACATTTCAAAGATTTCTCTTCGAAGACTACCCTTCAAAGATTTTTCTTCGAAGACTACCTTTCGAAGAACATTGTTCGAACACTACCTTTCAAAGAATCTTCTTTAAAGACTACCTTTAAAAGAATATTCTTTGAAGACTACCTTTCAAAGAATATTCTTTGAAGACTACCTTTCAAAGAATATTCTTTGAAGACTACCTTTCAAAGAATATTCTTTGAAGACTACCTTTCAAAGAATATTCTTTGATAACTACCCTTCAAAGAATATTCTTTGAAGACTACCTTTCAAAGAATATTCTTTGAAGACTACCTTTCAAAAAATATTCTTTGATAACTACCCTTCAAAGAATATTCTTTGAAGACTACCTTTCAAAGAATATTCTTTGAAGACTGCCTTTCAAAGAATTTTTTTCGAAGACAACCTTTCGAAAATTTTTCTTCGAAGACTACCTTTCGAAAATTTTTCTTCGAAGACTACTTTTCGAAAAGTTTTCTTCGAAGACTACCTTTCGAAGAATTTTCTTCGAAGACTACTTTTCGAAGATTTTCTTCGAAGACTACTTTTCGAAGATGTTTCTTCGAAGACTACCTTTCAAAGAATATTCTTTGAAGACTACCTTTCAAAGATTTTTCTTCGAAGACTGCTTTTCGAAGAATTTTTATCGAAGACTACCTTTCGAAGAACATTGTTCGAAGACTACCTTTGAAAGAATCTTCTTAGAAGACTACCTTTAAAAGAATATTCTTCGAAGACTACCCTTCAAAGAATTTTCTTCGAAGACTACCTTTCGAAGAATTTCTTTCGAAGAGTACCTTCCGAAGAATTTTCTTCGAAGACTACCTTTTGAAGAATTTTTTCGAAGACTACTATTCTAAGAATTTTCTTCGATGACTAACTTTCGAAAAATTTTCTTCGAAGACTACATTTCAAAGATTTCTCTTCGAAGACTACCCTTCAAAGAATTATTTTCGAAGACTACCTTTCAAAGATTTTTCTTCGAAGACTACCTTTCGAAGAACATTGTTCGAACACTACCTTTCAAAGAATCTTCTGTGAAGACTACCTTTAAAAGAATATTCTTTGAAGACTACCTTTCAAAGATTTTTTATCGAAAACTACATTTCGAAGAACATTGTTCGAAGACTACCTTTCGAAGAACATTTTTCGAAGACTACCTTTCAAAGAATATTCTTTGAAGACTACCTTTCAAAGAATATTCTTTGAAGACTACCTTTCAAAGAATATTCTTTGAAGACTACCCTTCAAAGAATATTCTTTGAAGACTACCTTTCAAAGAATATTCTTTGAAGACTACCTTTCAAAGAATATTCTTTGAAGACTACCTTTCAAAGAATATTCTTTGAAGACTACCTTTCAAAGAATATTCTTTGAAGACTACCTTTCAAAGAATATTCTTTGAAGACTACCTTTCAAAGAATATTCTTTGAAGACTACCTTTCAAAGAATATTCTTTGAAGACTACCTTTCAAAGGATATTCTTCGAAGACTACCTTTCGAAGGATTTTCTTCGAAGACTACTTTTCGAAAATTTTTCTTCGAAGACTACCTTTCGAAAATTTTTCTTCGAAGACTACTTTTCGAAACGTTTTCTTCGAAGACTACCTTCGAAGATATTTTATCGAAGACTACTTTTCGAAGAATTTTCTTCGAAGACTACTTTTCGAAGATGTTTCTTTGAAGACTACCTTTCAAAGAATATTCTTTGAAGACTACCCTTCAAAGAATATTCTTTGAAGACTACCCTTCAAAGAATTTTCTTCGAAGACTACCTTTCGAAGAATTTCTTTCGAAGAGTACCTTCCGAAGAATTTTCTTCGAAGACTACCTTTTGAAGAATTTTTTCGAAAACTACTATTCTAAGAATTTTCTTCGATGACTAACTTTCGAAAAATTTTCTTCGAAGACTACATTTCAAAGATTTCTCTTCGAAGACTACCCTTCAAAGAATTATTTTCGAAGACTACCTTTCAAAGATTTTTCTTCGAAGACTACCTTTCGAAGAACATTGTTCGAACACTACCTTTCAAAGAATCTTCTGTGAAGACTACCTTTAAAAGAATATTCTTTGAAGACTACCTTTCAAAGATTTTTTATCGAAAACTACATTTCGAAGAACATTGTTCGAAGATTACCTTTCGAAGAACATTTTTCGAAGACTACCTTTCAAAGAATATTCTTTGAAGACTACCTTTAAAAGAATATTCTTTGAAGACTACCTTTAAAAGAATATTCTTTGAAGACTACCTTTAAAAGAATATTCTTTGAAGACTACCTTTCAAAGAATATTCTTTGAAGACTACCTTTCAAAGAATATTCTTTGAAGACTACCTTTCAAAGAATATTCTTTGAAGACTACCTTTCAAAGAATATTCTTTGAAGACTACCTTTCAAAGAATATTCTTTGAAGACTACCTTTCAAAGAATATTCTTTGAAGACTACCTTTCAAAGAATATTCTTTGAAGACTACCTTTCAAAGAATATTCTTTGAAGACTACCTTTCAAAGAATATTCTTTGAAGACTACCTTTCAAAGAATATTCTTTGAAGACTACCTTTCAAAGAATATTCTTTGAAGACTACCTTTCAAAGAATATTCTTTGAAGACTACCTTTCAAAGAATATTCTTTGAAGACTACCTTTCAAAGAATATTCTTTGAAGACTACCTTTCAAAGAATATTCTTTGAAGACTACCTTTCAAAGAATATTCTTTGAAGACTACCTTTCAAAGAATATTCTTTGAAGACTACCTTTCAAAGAATATTCTTTGAAGACTACCTTTCAAAGAATATTCTTTGAAGACTACCTTTCAAAGAATATTCTTTGAAGACTACCTTTCAAAGAATATTCTTTGAAGACTACCTTTCAAAGAATATTCTTTGAAGACTACCTTTCAAAGAATATTCTTTGAAGACTACCTTTCAAAGAATATTCTTTGAAGACTACCTTTCAAAGAATATTCTTTGAAGACTACCTTTCAAAGAATATTCTTTGAAGACTACCTTTCAAAGAATATTCTTTGAAGACTACCTTTCAAAGAATATTCTTTGAAGACAACACTTCAAAGAATATTCTTTGAAGACTACCTTTCAAAGAATATTCTTTGAAGACTACCTTTCAAAGAATATTCTTTGAAGACTACCTTTCAAAGAATATTCTTTGAAGACTACCTTTCAAAGAATATTCTTTGAAGACTACCTTTCAAAGAATATTCTTTGAAGACTACCTTTCAAAGAATATTCTTTGAAGACTACCCTTCAAAGAATATTCTTTGAAGACTACCTTTCAAAGAATATTCTTTGAAGACTACCCTTCAAAGAATATTCTTTGAAGACTACCTTTCAAAGAATATTCTTTGAAGACTACCTTTCAAAGGATATTCTTTGAAGACTACCTTTCAAAGAATATTCTTTGAAGACTACCTTTCAAAGGATATTCTTTGAAGACTACCTTTCAAAGAATATTCTTTGAAGACTACCTTTCAAAGGATATTCTTTGAAGACTACCTTTCAAAGAATATTCTTTGAAGACTACCTTTCAAAGAATATTCTTTGAAGACTACCTTTCAAAGAATATTCTTTGAAGACTACCTTTCAAAGAATATTCTTTGAAGACTACCTTTCAAAGAATATTCTTTGAAGACTACCTTTCAAAGAATATTCTTTGAAGACTACCTTTCAAAGAATATTCTTCGAAGACTACTTTTCGAAGAATTTTCTTCGAAGAATTCCTGTTTGAAGAATATTCTTCGAAGACTACCCTTCGAAGAATTTTCTTCGAAGACTACCTTTCGAAGAATTTTCTTCGAAGACTACCTTTCGAAAATTTTTCTTCGAAGACTACTTTTCGAAACGTTTTCTTCGAAGACTACCTTCGAAGATATTTTATCGAAGACTACTTTTCGAAGAATTTTCTTCGAAGACTACCTTTCAAAGAATATTCTTCGAAGACTACCTTTCAAAGAATATTCTTTGAAGACTACCCTTCAAAGAATATTCTTTGAAGACTACCTTTTGAAGAATTTTCTTCGAAGACTACCTTTCGAAGAATTTTCTTCGAAGACTACCTTTTGAAGGAATTTCTTCGAAGACTACCTTTCGAAGAATTTTCTTCGAAGACTATCTTTCAAAGATTTTTCTTCGAAGACTACCTTTCGAAAAATTTTCTTCGAAGACTATCTTTCAAAGATTTTTCTTCGAAGACTACCTTTCGAAAAACATTGTTCGAAGACCACTTTTCAAAGAATATTCTTTGAAGACTACCTTTCAAAGAATATTCTTTGAAGACTACCTTTCAAAGATTTTTTATCGAAGACTACATTTCGAAGAACATTGTTCGAAGACTACCTTTCGAAGAACATTTTTCGAAGACTACCTTTCAAAGAATATTCTTTGAAGACTACCTTTAAAAGAATATTCTTTGAAGACTACCTTTAAAAGAATATTCTTTGAAGACTACCTTTAAAAGAATATTCTTTGAAGACTACCTTTCAAAGAATATTCTTTGAAGACTACCTTTCAAAGAATATTCTTTGAAGACTACCTTTCAAAGAATATTCTTTGAAGACTACCTTTCAAAGAATATTCTTTGAAGACTACCTTTCAAAGAATATTCTTTGAAGACTACCTTTCAAAGAATATTCTTTGAAGACTACCTTTCAAAGAATATTCTTTGAAGACTACCTTTCAAAGAATATTCTTTGAAGACTACCTTTCAAAGAATATTCTTTGAAGACTACCTTTCAAAGAATATTCTTTGAAGACTACCTTTCAAAGAATATTCTTTGAAGACTACCTTTCAAAGAATATTCTTTGAAGACTACCTTTCAAAGAATATTCTTTGAAGACTACCTTTCAAAGAATATTCTTTGAAGACTACCTTTCAAAGAATATTCTTTGAAGACTACCTTTCAAAGAATATTCTTTGAAGACTACCTTTCAAAGAATATTCTTTGAAGACTACCTTTCAAAGAATATTCTTTGAAGACTACCTTTCAAAGAATATTCTTTGAAGACTACCTTTCAAAGAATATTCTTTGAAGACTACCTTTCAAAGAATATTCTTTGAAGACTACCTTTCAAAGAATATTCTTTGAAGACTACCTTTCAAAGAATATTCTTTGAAGACTACCTTTCAAAGAATATTCTTTGAAGACTACCTTTCAAAGAATATTCTTTGAAGACTACCTTTCAAAGAATATTCTTTGAAGACTACCTTTCAAAGAATATTCTTTGAAGACTACCTTTCAAAGAATATTCTTTGAAGACTACCTTTCAAAGAATATTCTTTGAAGACTACCTTTCAAAGAATATTCTTTGAAGACTACCTTTCAAAGAATATTCTTTGAAGACTACCTTTCAAAGAATATTCTTTGAAGACTACCTTTCAAAGAATATTCTTTGAAGACTACCTTTCAAAGAATATTCTTTGAAGACTACCTTTCAAAGAATATTCTTTGAAGACTACCTTTCAAAGAATATTCTTTGAAGACTACCTTTCAAAGAATATTCTTTGAAGACTACCTTTCAAAGAATATTCTTTGAAGACTACCTTTCAAAGAATATTCTTTGAAGACTACCTTTCAAAGGATATTCTTTGAAGACTACCTTTCAAAGAATATTCTTTGAAGACTACCTTTCAAAGAATATTCTTTGAAGACTACCTTTCAAAGAATATTCTTTGAAGACTACCTTTCAAAGAATATTCTTTGAAGACTACCTTTCAAAGAATATTCTTTGAAGACTACCTTTCAAAGAATATTCTTTGAAGACTACCTTTCAAAGAATATTCTTTGAAGACTACCTTTCAAAGAATATTCTTTGAAGACTACCCTTCAAAGAATATTCTTTGAAGACTACCTTTCAAAGAATATTCTTTGAAGACTACCTTTCAAAGGATATTCTTCGAAGACTACCTTTCAAAGGATATTCTTCGAAGACTACCTTTCGAAGGATTTTCTTCGAAGACTACTTTTCGAAAATTTTTCTTCGAAGACTACCTTTCGAAAATTTTTCTTCGAAGACTACTTTTCGAAACGTTTTCTTCGAAGACTACCTTCGAAGATATTTTATCGAAGACTACTTTTCGAAGAATTTTCTTCGAAGACTACTTTTCGAAGATGTTTCTTTGAAGACTACCTTTCAAAGAATATTCTTTGAAGACTACCTTTCAAAGAATATTCTTTGAAGACTACCTTTCAAAGAATTTTCTTCGAAGACTACCTTTCGAAGAATTTCTTTCGAAGAGTACCTTCCGAAGAATTTTCTTCGAAGACTACTTTTCGAGGATGTTTCTTTGAAAACTACCTTTCAAAGAATATTCTTTGAAGACTACCTTTCAAAGGATATTCTTCGAAGACTACCTTTCGAAGGATTTTCTTCGAAGACTACTTTTCGAAAATTTTTCTTCGAAGACTACCTTTCGAAAATTTTTCTTCGAAGACTACTTTTCGAAACGTTTTCTTCGAAGACTACCTTCGAAGATATTTTATCGAAGACTACTTTTCGAAGATGTTTCTTTGAAGACTACCTTTCAAAGAATATTCTTTGAAGACTACCTTTCAAAGAATATTCTTTGAAGACTACCTTTCAAAGAATATTCTTTGAAGACTACTTTTCGAAGAATTTTCTTTGAAGACTACCTTTCAAAGAATATTCTTTGAAGACTACCTTTCAAAGAATATTCTTTGAAGACTACCTTTCAAAGAATATTCTTCGAAGACTACTTTTCGAAGAATTTTCTTCGAAGACTACCTTTCGAAGAATATTCTTCGAAGACTACCTTTCGAAGAATATTCTTCGAAGACTACCCTTCGAAGAATTTTCTTCGAAGACTACCTTTCGAAGAATTTTCTTCGAAGACTACCTTTCGAAGAATTTTTATCGAAGACTACCTTTCGAAGAATTTTCTTCGAAGACTACCTTTCGAAGAATTTTCTTCGAAGACTACCTTTCGAAGAATTTTCTTCGAAGACTACCTTTCGAAGAATATTCTTCGCAGACTGCCTTTCGAAGATTTCTCTTCGAAGACTGCCTTTTGAAGATTCTTCTTCGAAGACTACCTTTCGAAGAATTTTCTTCGAAAACTACCTTTCGAAGAATTTTCTTCGAAGACTACCGTTCGAAGATTTTTCTTCGAAGACTACCTTTAGAAGAATATTTTTCGAAGACTACCTTTCAAAGATTTTTTATCGAAGACTACATTTCGAAGAACATTGTTCGAAGACTACCTTTCGAAGAACATTTTTCGAAGACTACCTTTCAAAGAATATTCTTTGAAGACTACCTTTAAAATAATATTTTTTGAAGACTACCTTTCAAAGAATATTCTTTGAAGACTACCTTTAAAAGAATATTCTTTGAAGACTACCTTTAAAAGAATATTTTTTGAAGACTACCTTTAAAAGAATATTCTTTGAAGACTACCTTTAAAAGAATATTTTTTGAAGACTACCTTTCAAAGAATATTCTTTGAAGACTACCTTTAAAAGAATATTTTTTGAAGACTACCTTTAAAAGAATATTCTTTGAAGACTACCTTT
>JABJWA020000028.1:32354-51967 GCA_020352615.2 Yoshiicerus persimilis
TCGTACTCCCAGAGAAGCTGAAATTGCGTACAACTCACTTCGTGTAGACCGTGAGCCAAAGCGAAGCCAAGTTATCAAGAAGTTAATGTGTGACAGCAACAATTTGGTGTTGTGAGTATATTTAAAGATTAACTTTCATTATTTACGTAAATATGTTTGCAGTTAGTTACTGTAAAGTGATTGTTAATTGCAAACTTCATTTTTTGTTTTTAATGTAGGGATCTAATTGCACCGGACGCCAGGCAAATTCGGCTCTCTGTGAATACTTTCCTTGACCATCTTCTTTTGGTTCAGAAGACAATAGCAAAGTTTTCTATCGCTGAGAAGTAAATTGCTAGGCTTTTCAGTTCTCTTGTATGTTTGTAAAATCTTTGGAGGGTTGAAAATTAAATTAGTAATTTAGAAATCAATAATGGCTGAAGCAGAACATTCCCCGGCTCCCCAATTATCAAGAGGTATTTATGGATTTGTCCTTTTTATTGCAATGTCACTGTGTATTGTATTCTATTTTGTATGGATGCTAGCCCCTAGTAGTTGGTACAAAGGATGGATTTACGAACCCCCACAGGTTTACTGGGGTCTAGCCCTTCCTGTTTATTTGTGTACTACGTTATTTCTCTTTGCATTTTGTATTTATCCTGCCATGCATTGCAGTCATGATTGCAATTTAGACGAATCAAGTGCCACTACAGACCCTTACTCTCTTCCTCTCAACTATTTTAGTGAGTTGAAAAAGTCATCGAAAATGAAATCAGAAAACCCTAAATTTACCCCATCCCACCAGCGTATTAATAGTCGTACATGGTCAGGAATCCAAAATATGGATCTTCAGCTTCACCGAAAACAAGAGGAAGTTATCTTAGATGCTGAAAGGCCAATTCTTCCAGTGTCCGATCTTGATCTGGCCAATGTATGCCACTTCTTGTATTTAGAAGATGAGTAATTCATTTCTTTCAAATTATACATTTTTAGTACATAAGGGTAATTTTACCAGGTTATTATATAAAAGTGAGTTAATTGTAAAGTAGATTGTAAACCAACACTTTTCAAAAGTAGTTGGGGATAAATTAAAAAGGAATGCAAGGAAATTAGATGTAATAAAAAGTATGGATTTTCTCATGAACTGAAAGAGTAATTTTTTTATTTCCATTACATGCAACTCCGACTTCCGATATTCGATGAATCGATTCTCCTGAATTTAATATATAGCTGATAAGTCAGAAGACTATTCATCAACACTTCAATTTTATTTTAGAAAGTGTTTTAAAAGAAAAGAATATACATATTTAATAAATTGTTAATAGATAATTGAATTTAAAAAAAATACACGCTGTATCGAGGTAGCCTCCCTATCGAAAAATAATAATAAATGGTAGTACAATGCCAAAAATGGTTGCACTGGATCACTGGGCTGGTAATATTTCACCGAAGAGATTACTGCATGAGCTAATGGAGTTTGGGGTATTTATTTTACATTTAAAAACCCTCTGGACTGGAGCACGGACTGGGACCGTTTTTCTCGGAATTTAGAGGAAACCCGAATCCCGCATAACATTATTTCTTGCGGCGGCTGTTGTAGGAGGCGGTTTATACCTATTTCACACAGCTGACCTCATGCATTACGAAAGGGGGAAATATCGATTAATTCAAACCACAGAGATCTAACATTATTAATTTTCAAATTAGATGTGAAGAACTCCAAAAAATTGCTCATTATATTTAAAAATTATTGCTCTAACATTTACTGGATGTAGATTTTCAAATATTATTAACGTCCTTTGAGTCGTCTCGTATTGCTGCCTAATTTTTCACCTATTCCAAGTTGTGAACCAGAACACCAGAAGTCGCAAGGCATCAAAACATTTTATTTTATTTATATATTTATTATAATGTAAGAATAAGAATACTTAATATTGCAATGAGACTTTGATATTTCATTTTCCCCTAATGTTATATATTCAAACTTCCAACCTAGCTCTGTTTGACAATGGGAATAATAAATGAACTAGCAAACACAAAAAATGAAAGTAAGACTTCTGAAATGTTTTTGCGTACAGCCTTAAATCTATTTATTGTTATTTGTTAATTTTCTAGTGGCTCCTGAGATCCCATTGGGGATTACCGTTTACCATTTTACAAAAAGCCCCAAATTAAAATTTAAAAAAATTATATTTATTCAAATGCTCAGTCAGTCAGACAGTAATCTCAGTAATCAGTCAGTGCAAAACGTAAATAGGCAAACACCTTCTAGAAGCATATGTTAATTTTGGTCTCATCTCAGTGCACTTGAGTGTCTGACTTCTATTTATTTATAACAATAAGATATTTTCAAGGATAAAATGGCAATAATAGTTTTCTAATTGGCTCCTTACTATAATCAACAGCATGGATCGTCTGATACCATTCTCGGTTACTGGGCCGGTAACTCGGCGTGCTTATGAGGACAGGTTTGGATTACGTTTGAAATACATTTTTGAAGGCAAAGATGATGAAAATATTGTTACTAAAGCCTTGGTCGTGTCCAAATACACTGGAATAGCCACTGGATTTTTTACAATTATTGACGTAGTTGGCGTCAATGAAAACAAAGTAAGTACTTCAGTACTTCTTGGTAATAAAATTAAATATGGTACTATGATTTTTTATTTAATATCCTGTTTATCTATTTCAGGGAGTCACCCACGCTATTCAAAGACTATTGCATCACTCAAGAGTGTTAATTGGAGGTGGTCTGTCCTATATAGCCGCTGTTAATCTTGCGGCATCGCTGAGACACTCAAATGAGGCCACTAATCATTTGTGGGGAGGAGTTGGTGCTGGTTTGGTCATCGGTGCTCACAGTAAGAAATAGAATAGTGTACTGTTTAATCATTTGTAACCCATGTGTTCTGTTTTACAATTTTGTCTTTTTCGTGTCATTTAGCCAAGTGTATTCAAACGGGATTTTACAGCGGAGCTGTAATCGGAATAACCGGACTTGCCTACAAGGAATTTGTTAAGGGTGGGGATGATTTGTTTCCAGATTATGAGAAGTGTCACAATCATGGATTATCTCTGAGTCATAAAATGGACTTTAGTTTATGGCCAAGTAAGCCCGGTTACTGGGTTAGAACCCAAGAAGAAGCCGATGAAATAGTCAGAACTGGAAGTCGTAAAATGTTTTAAAAGATTTGTAGATTCTTAGCAGCCATAAGCCATAATTCGATAGCAATAAATATATATGAAACTAAGCGTGCGTTTGCGATTGGACTTTTTCCAAAAGTATCATGGCTGCACCCCTGCACTATTTACTGCATTGTTCAGAATGCAGCTTGGACAAATGAGTAAATTATGTGCCTCGTAATCCTATGTCGAAATTGCCTTCTAAGTATACATCTAACAAAGATCAGAATTTAGTAACCTTCAAATTACTCGGGAAAGTGAACATAATACTTCGGAAATTGTCCCAATACTTTTCGCAGGCTTTGTAGTAAAACTAAAAGAACTCTGTTGTAGACTCTCCTTGTATTTAAAAACTTTCATGTATTAATGTCAATTAAAAGTGTTTGTTGGCAAACGGGATCCGATTGAATATTTATTGTTTATTTAAGAAATGCACCAAGGTTTTTAGGTTTTCAAAAGACTACATGACAAATTCGTGGATATCATATTTAGTTAATTTATTTCGCTGCATAAATTTTCTAGCGTTTCTAATAGGTCTGCTGGGAGCATAATTTTACACAAAATCGATGGAGCGATGCATGTTAAGGTTTTTTGCCAATGTTGGTATCAATATCAATCATATTTATCATGTATTCAAGCATTTAAAGTATTCATGTACACATCTTTATTACCCCATTTTGATGTTTTGAAAATATGTTCTTAAAGACCTAATATTAATTCAAACTCTTCTATTATATTTTTATAAATAAAATTCCGTTTTTGCCTGAACATTATAGAGTTGCGATTTGCACATTTGCAAATTTGCGAATCGACTTTTGAGGGTGACTGGGTGACTAAAGACTGCAGTTTGGTTTCGGCTGTATAACCTTAGGGTTTCAGGCCTACAACTGTCCCAATACGAACTGCGTTGACTACATAGTATTTGGGATTCGGGTGTGTGCGATGTACACACAAGATAGCGTATAGACAATAGACAATAAAAGTTGTGTGAATTCCCAATTGTTATTAGATGTTCATTGTTTGAAGTTTAAACTTAGTCCACTAAACTAACAACCATTTGAATATTCAGGATAAATGTAATAACCTGTTGTATTAGCAAATAGTTAGGATTTTAGTTAGCAGTTGTTTGATGATAACCGTGGCAGGTGTCGACCAAATTGACGGTGTTGAAATCGTCGTTGGCACTGTCAACTAAGTCAACAGTTAAACGGAAAGGTAAGATGTCAAGTAAAGAGTCAAGTTGAATACAAAGGCATTCCCATGAAAAATACTTCCAAAATGTTATGCGACCTTCCATGAATATTACTATTACTACATTCACATTTTCACATACATGTGCCCAAAGAACCATCCAGAGGAAACACGAAAAGAGATTATAAGGGGCTTTCTGTAGTTAAGTGTAAGTGTAGTGTAGCTGTGTAATGTATGCATTTAATTTTACCAATAAACCCTTTAGTTATCTGGTTATCTCTGTCTTAGACCACAAAGCCTAAAGTTTACATAATTAAGCACAGAGCGAAAGAAATTTTACAAATTCTATGTATGTTGAACTAATATATGTTATTATATTTTTGCTTTTACCATATATAGCATAGTATATGTCATTAGTGTCTAAAGGTGTCGTCTTGTCACTTACTTTCAATTACCCCAATGAGGACTTACGTATTGTATTGCCTATTTACATATTCTTGCTATCGTAGGAGTGTAATAAGTGCAAAAGTACTGAGCGGGTGCGGGTATTTAGTTTGTAATGATATTGCAAGCAAGGTAAAGCCAGTACGCTCAGTTTTCAGTGATTTAGTTTTCATTTCGCCTTATAACATTAGTATTATTGATAGAAGGCTGTTAAATTCCGAGTTCTGACATTTTTTAAATTATATACAGCTAAAGATGGCAATTAAATGAATATTGAAATGGTCTGATAATATTATTTGCAGATCAGAGGTTACGACGAATACGAGTGACGGTGACTACACTGTTAGAAAGAAGAGTGGATTGACTGAGAATAACATGATCAGTGAATTAAGAAGTAAGAAGTCACAATTGAGCTTATATCTATGTCAGTCAGTATAGTGGAATCACATATTGTTATCTGAAGTTGGCAATGCAATGCAATGAACGTAATCTTTGTAATCTCTATATAGACATCAGCAGCAGTACAGCACATTCATTCATCGTGAGACGTAACTGCATATGAATCTCATATTTAACCCTTGACTTATGACTTCTTATACCAATGTAAGTAAAGTAACATCCACAGGTGTCACGGATTTTATAATTCCAAAGTTATTTATGAATTAATTGTTAACAAGAACTAATTACATCACTTATTTCTTTTAATGACGAAAATGACCGTTTACGCACTTGAAAGCGTTACTTTTGGTTTCCAAGTTTTGTTTATGTATTGTATAATTTCAGTAGGACATTATTGGACCCCTGAACAATTTGTACACGAAATGTTTTTTAAATTGCTCATATTTTGACAGCACTGCAGAGCCAGGCTGATGCCCCGAAAGTTTAAAGACTGTAGGACTTTTTAAAGATTTTAAAACTTTTTTGTCCCAAGTTAATTGCTTCGTATTTGTTTTAAACGTATGCTTAATGTATAGATTGTTTTGTTTATACCTACACAGTTTAAAACTAGAAATTCTGAAAACTGGCGTATGATCTGTTATCATTCAAGGCAATGCATCTTCATGGAGCTAAAGCTCACAAAACTATAAGTCATGACTACGACCCTATCAGTGGATTTCTAAATGTAAAATATAGAAAGGAAACGGATGGTTACGTTCCCTCCGATCATGTTCCAGAACAAATGTTGGAGAGAACTCCGAAACTTGATGGAACTCCTACAGAGTAAGTTTCAGCAATTAAGATACTGAATACTCATATGACTGTCAAGACTAGGCATATCATATTACAGAATCTTACTGTGTGTACTTTACCAATTATCATTTTATATTTAAATTGTAGAACAACTGATTGGTCGCGTCTTGAAAATCATCATTACCCCACACCTACTGTTGTTCCTCCAGTGGAACCAGCAGCTGCACCTGCTCCAAACACTACAAAAAGAAAACGCTCCAAATCTACTCTGAGAAACAATAAAGTGAAGACTTGTGATTTGTGTCCCTATGCTACATCGGATGTCTCCAACTACAAAAGACATATGATTGTCCATGGAATCGGAGAACGTAAATTAGGAAAAGTACGAAATATTCGAAAATGTGACCTTTGCGCCTATGCTACAAGGTAAAGAGTCAAAAGAGTTATCTGAATCTAATGATATCTGTTAGTTCTGTGAGAGTAAATATCAGTTGTGATAATGTATTTTCAACTTTTTGGTTTCAGAGATGTTTCCAATTTAAAGCGCCATATGATTGTTCATGGGATCGGTGAACGTAAGCCTCAAAAGATTTTTACTTGTGACCTTTGTCCATACACGGCGAAAGGTTCTGCTAATTTAAACCATCATATGCTCAGAGCTCACAAAATGCGTAGACTTCATACATGCGAATACTGCAATGCAAAATATAAAACATTTGTTGAACTTAGGAATCATAGATTTGAGCACTCCAATATTAATAATGGAATTGGGAAGTCAGCAAGTTAAAAGAAGGCCACATGTGACTTGTGACATTACTTGACAGGACACAATGTAATTAAAAACTGACAATTTGTTTGGCATATTGGTACAGATAAAAGTGACAGCCTTACCTACTTCAATTCCAATCCAATAGTAACGATATGGCTATTTCATGCATCTGGTGCATCCAAATCTCATCTCAATATTTCAAACTTTCAAAAGATCATGCTAGTACAATTTTGCAACAATGAGATGGTACGGAATGAAACCCCGCGATTTTATATCTACCTAGTACTTGTGTTTCTGGTTGGTAGTTAAGCTACTGGAAGGATTATGTTAAAATACTTAGTAATTGCGTTTGTGTAATTCAATGGTGACAAAACTGGAAAGGAACCTGACACACCACACCGACTTCCGACCCAGACCTAATGTTATTCTCTTCGTTGCTCTTATATACTTTTTTAAATATGTACTATTTTGTTAGAGTATTAATTCATTACTCATTACTTATTGTCATGAAGAGGAAACGAGACACTTACATTACTTGAGTATTAAAATTGACTATCATTTCAAAAAAATTGCAAAAATCATTGTAAATTGTTTGGAGTACTAAAAATCCGATTTCATGCATTGTTTTAACAGAAATGAGGAAATCTTTGTTTTTGTATTTATTTAACACATCCTTTAAGTACATACAGCATCGTTTGCAATCGTTGTAAGGTGCTAAGCTAATGTTAAAAAGTGTTAACAGTGCGGCACTCACGTTTATACGTATGTATCATACTGAGGATTTATGCTACTTTTGACCCTTGGCCTTCCTTCCTTGCCTTAGCTCTTACAATCTGATTGATAACATTTTCTTTGTTAAAGTTGATATAAGTTTTCAACCTGTTTAACTTCCAATAAATATTAAATTTGGTTTGGTACGCATTTTAAGAATAAACTTGATTTATTTTGAACATTTGGGATTCAAAAAACGATCGTGGAAGAAATCCGTGTCAAAGGAGCTTCAGCCCACTTCGATCATAATATAATCAGTTCAATGGGCACAAAAGCAGTTCAACAACAGTACATGAAATGACCCAAATATGATAATTTCATGGTTTTTATAAAACATGAATGGACAGTGTTGCACGAGGAAGTGCTGCTCCTGGGAACTAGGGGGTACTCATTTACTCATGTACTATAAATCGGTTATTGCAGATTAAAGATTACAATGTGATTCTGATTACCTTTCATTTAGCCGTATTCGTAATTCCGTAATTCGTATACAATTTGGTTTCTATTTACTATTTACTGTGCAATCACCACAAACCTATCATAGTTATTTTAGTACAATTATAATTTTCTGAAAATCGAGATTTAAGGTTGTTATTTGTGAATTTTAGACGTATGAAGGTATGAATATTTAATTATATGCCAAATCCACTTGTGACATGTAATAAATCTGAAATTGCTCTGAAAAACACGTCTGTAATAATTAATAACAGTATAAATAAAGATAATAATTATAATAAAAATTATATACAAAACAATCTTACTTCAGTTTGGGACTCTGCTGCTACTACAGTTTTATGGAATGCAGTTTTGAAGGTCGGAACTTGTGGACCGATATGGTCTTGGTCCCCAACTCCCTGTTTGCTAATTGTTTTTACAAATAAATTATGCAGATATCAGGCATACAGCATACAGTATTTTTGTTCATTGTGGATTTCTATTCTCTAGAAGGCTTCGTTGCAGAAAAATGTTTCAACTCACTAAGAAGTTGTTCTCGCGTATTGGTATACAAATGGGTGATTCATTGGTGTAGTTTTTATCTTTGTTCCTGACCTGAAGAAAAACTCGATGAGATGGTGATGTTTGACTGGATGGAACAATTCTTCATTGGAATTCAAGCATAAAGTATTTTGAAATACCAGTTTAAGTACCATAGTCTATAGCAGTAAAAAGTTGTTGAGATTTCTGACAACGGAAAAATGGACCTAAGGATTATACTACATGCAAGTAGTAGAAACTGTACGAGTGATTCCTAGATTTCATTTTCGTATGTATCGGAAGATTGAATTTCCTATGATTCATTAATCGAACATACTGTGTTAAGAATTTTATTGATTTTTCTTTCGCTATATTTTATTTTCATGAAATTTCATGGGCTACAATTTTGGAACTTCCAAGGTCAAGCAAGATCCAAGAATATTGTTGACCTTGAACTCTGAGATGCAGATGACTGTACAGCTTCATGCTTAACGCATTTGGGAAAGCAAAAATTATTGAAGTTGGTGAACTACACCAGTCCTGTAGAAAATTGGACGTCTGGCACTAAAATGGAATCCAATTCATGAAACCACTAAAGTTAGGTATTCAAAAGGCGATGAAAATAATATATAATAGTTTGACTCCCATTGGATGAAACAATTGACTGTACATGACGACATGAAGGAGGACTACCAGATAGGCATGAAGGCTTGTCCAGGGGTTATTAATTTTATTATGTATAAAAGTGTGGTCCTCTTTATTTCAGTAATCAATTGTCTTTTTATCTTGTTTTATCATTATCATGGTAGTTATTTGTATGTTTGTGGGTTTGGAATTTACTCGGTACAATCGATTTTACTATTCAAACTATTAAAATTCCCAAATTGTCTCGACTACTACAGCACTCTACCGTTCGCGCCTGTGTAGTAGCCAAAGTCAAGACAAATTGCAAATTTCTATTATTTATTAGATACACATTTTATTTGGCATTTAAAATTATAAATAGAGACATCATAGTAGTGTAGGATTGTTGCAGTTTCATTTACATTGTTGTTAGCTATGCTACGTAGTTTGATCTAAAAGAAAGTCAAATATGACTGAACGAGAACGAGTGAGATTGCAAATGAATTTCCCCAAATTCCATTGATGATGACAGTGATAAATTGATTGAAAGGAGAAGGGATAGGAAATTAATTCAACCGTTTGCGATTGACACTAAAATGTTCAAATCGGTGGTTTCTAAGCTCTGGGAAAGTTTTAAACCGTTCATTGCAGTATTCGCAAATGTGACGTCGACTTATTTTGTGTTCCCGAAGCATATGACGATTCAAAAGACTAGATCCGCGAACGGAGTACGGGCAGAGATTGCATTTGTGAATTTTGTCGGGCTTTCGTTGTCCTATTCCGTGCACAACCATATGTCCTAAACAAAAAATCGTTTCATCTTTAAGTTTAGCTGTAGTAACATCTGATAAAAAATCATCCACAGCTTAATTTAGAACAAGTCAATTTCGACAATGTGACAGGCGATGTACTTTTCATATGCAATATTTCACAGAGGCATACTACCAAAATGTTTTTGTGAATGCTTACGTTTCAGATGACCGGAGTACCTAAAATAAAATTTAAAAAAATTATTTATATTAATTGCATTTATTTCCAGCTTTTATTTCAAAAAATATATAATTGTTTTGAAACATTTTATTTATATATTTTACCTAGTAGTGTATTGACATCGTCCACAATTATGAATTTTTCCTAATTCCCGTTCTCCAAATCCATGAACAATCATATGACCTAAACAGTTGTTTAAAAAACTTTATAAATGTCGTTAATTGTAAAAAACTGTTTTTAGGATGATGCAAATTTTAATTGTGGATTATAGACAGAAATATGAAAAGTTGATTTACGTTTGAGATGACCTGGGTACCTACGGAAAGTAAAATGATTAATTTTACATGTATTTCACAGAACAAACATATTGAGGGAGTCTAAACAAGACCACTGTTTCAATATTCACTATTTATTTACGACATTAAACGCATTTAATGAGATATTTAAATTGTCGAATACATAATTTAAGTAAATGTTTCGTGGTTTCAAAAAGAACAGAGATTTGATATCTTTGTTAACTTAAAAAAGGTTTATTTAGATTCTCTCTTCTATGTAATGACAGCAACGTAAATAAGAATTAATCTTCATTTACCATAAATCCTTTATTTTTTACCTGGTGGAGTATGGACAAAGGTCACAATTGTGAGTTTTATGAGTTTTGATTGGTTTTCTTTCTCCAATCCCATGTACTATCAGATGTCTCTTCAAATGCCCACTTTGTAAAATTACAAAAATATCATATTAGGCATACTTATTTGAGAATATTTAAATTAGTCTTTAAAATGCTCCCATGTTTAAACCATGGGTCAATATTATAGTGTATTTACCTGTTTCTTGTGGAGTATGGACACAAATCACAGGTGAACAGTTTATTGTTCCTGTACAATTAGCATTTGTTTATTAACTTAGTATTTTGTTGAAAACGATATTTCTCAAACTGTGAACTTACGTTGAGCCACTACTACTTCCATTTGGGGTTGAATTCGGAGCGTCCGATTTAACAGGGCTTCTTTCTACCATTTGAACAGCAAACTGTCCGTCTGCATTAATGCCTACGATTCCTCCGCTTTGCGTATGATGACCATGATGAAGGTGCAGATGCTGGTGACCAAGATTCGGATGACCCTGATTGTTAGACGGATCCCCAATAAGTGGAAATGGATTTACACGAATCATTTCTACAACCGATCGATCAGCAAACAATCCAACATCAAAAATCGTTTATGCAATATTGGCCGCAGGGGCTATGAAAACTTCTTCGAAGTGTTCCAAAGTTACCACTTCTTTGTTTCCGATTTCTGGCAAAATCTTCCTCGTCCCTCTGCTCACTATTCAGTAAAACAGTAAATGTAACTGCAATTCTGGATTATTGAACAGGAATTCAAAAAGTTAAGAAACAAACATTTACTTCTACCTAACCCGCAGCAAAATATTATCACGAATTTTTGTCTACAATATTGTCAAAGTATATTGCACATAGCACTATACTATTTGCACTCCTTGTCTCTAAACTCCAAACAAAAAAATTTCTAAACTAATCTCAAAAGACTTTGTTTATTTAGCATTTATATATTTTATATTTTTTTAGATCTACTGCTTACTTTTTTTAGGACTAAGGATCTAAATATATATTAACACTCTTCCACCGAAAAAGTCTTTAGTTCTTGGAATGCATCCCAAATGAATGGATAATTTCTTCTTTGTTTGAAAAGTGAAGATAATATGCATGAATAAGTTGACAAATGCGAGGATCCTCAGAGAATTTGTCATATTTCAGTCTTTTTTGACAAACCGTAGCATAGTACTAGGCTATTTGTAAAATTTGTATTATTTTTCAAGAAAACTTTAAATAAATATACATAGGGGATTTCCATTAAAAGATTTGTGGAACACAAAAAAAAAGTAGCGGTAAGCCTAACAGGCCAAAAAATGTTCTGCTGACGTTCACTAACTCATTTAAGAAACAAGAAAATTATAGCTTACATACATTTAATTTGCCAAATATCGACTTGTAAAGGTTTCTTGTTCTGTATGCCTTTACAAGTTAGTTTACAGTCCAGTGGTTGAAGTTTATGTGGGTGATGTTGATAGTTGGGCAATTTGGTGACGCCTAGCAATATGAGTGGTGATAACGCTAAAACCGATGTAATTGTATAAACTATGTTCATGTAATTGTATTGTTAGGTGTCATTACAAAACAATTATGCAAAGGATGGCAGATCACTGGTTTCTTTTATCCAGACTTACAGTGAAATTCTTTTTTAGCTCTGGGAATTATCAATTATAAGAGTTTTAATATGTACGTAATTAGTTTTTGTAGTTATGAAATGAAATTTGGAATCTCTTTTCCCCTTTTACTATAGTTGAGTTTGCTGAAAGTTGGCTCTTGTCACTTGTCAGACAATAACCAGTGCCAGTGGTCATTAACAGTCACAAAGTCGCAAAAATTGATAATTTGCAATCACAACAACCACACATTCAAATGAGGCTCAAAATTGTTTGTTATGGTACAAGCGTAGTCATATGTGGAGTAGAACCCGGGAAGCACGATGAAGCAATAAGATTAATGCAGACAAGGCCAAGCCATGAAAGACGGTGGATTCCAAGACTGGTGCAACCATGTCGATTCTCTTATAAGGTTGTCTCAGGCAAAAATTTTTAATTCCGAATTTCAGTTTTTTTCATACTGGAAGTAAATATGAAGAATTTACCTCTACCGCTTCATAAAGTAGGAAACACCCAAAAAGTTAGCTTACTGCTTCATAAAGTAGGAAACACCAAAAAAGTAAGCTTAGCGCTTCATAAAGTGGGAAACACCAAAAAAGCTAGCTTACCGCTTCATATAATAAAAGTCATCTAAAATTGTGAATATACCGCTTCCCAAAAATGGACACACCCAAAAATTATATTTTACACCTAAAAACCCTATTTGACTGTCTAATTCAAAATAAAGTGGAAGCGGTGTAATTTTTACTAACATCTAACAAACTACTAGAAGCGGTGTAAGATATTTTAGTACCCAAAACCCTATTTTCATATCTTATTGCTTATAAAGTAAGCGCGCGTTATCTCCGAAAGGGGTGGGGTGACCACGCCCATTTTAAATAGGGTTCCTAACTAGGCCGAGATGATTCCAAATCCGAGGTTTTATCCAAATCGGTCAATGCCTTTAAGAGTTATGGTGTTCACATACGTACATACGTACATACATACGGACAGACAACACGATTCCATAAGTGAGCCTCTGGCTCGCTAAAACTGAAATGCTGGATTTAAAGATTTTTCGCGTGGGATAACCTTAAAGGAGAACTACACGATTACACCAGTCTTGGTGTCACTACCCTCTACGCTGCAAAACAACAGAAATTTATGCAAATTGCAATTACCAACTTAAATGATTTAAGATTTGTTTTCGTTGGATCGATTCATAATAAATGCTTCATACATAAGTACTTTATTTTATTATTATTATTGCGGGTCCACAATCTAAAAAAATTAAGACAGTTCTGATCCTGAATTTTATCCTGATTTGTTATCGAAAATGGCACACAATTGCATGAACATGAAATATTTTACGCTAAGGAAAGTTCTTACTCTGCGTCAACAAACGTATTTTCCCCATATTTTGCCTGATAAATTTTTTTAAAAGAAAATTCTTCGAAAGGTAGTCTTCGAAGAAAATTCTTCGAAAGGTAGTCTTCGAAGAAAATTCTTCGAAAGGTAGTCTTCGAAGAAAATTCTTCGAAAGGTAGTCTTCGAAGAAAATTCTTCGAAAGGTAGTCTTCGAAGAAAATTCTTCGAAAGGTAGTCTTCGAAGAAAATTCTTCGAAAGGTAGTCTTCGAAGAAAATTCTTCGAAAGGTAGTCTTCGAAGAAAATTCTTCGAAAGGTAGTTTTCGAAGAAAATTCTTCGAAAGGTAGTCTTCGAAGAAAATTCTTCAAAAGGTAGTCTTCGATAAAAATTCTTCGAAAGGTAAATTCTTCGAAAGGTAGTCTTCGAAGAAAATTCTTCGAAAGGTAGTCTGAAGAAAATTTTTCGAAAGGTAGTCTTTGAAGAAAATTCTTCGAAAGGTAGTCTTTGAAGAAAATTCTTCGAAAGGTAGTCTTTGAAGAAAATTCTTCGAAAGGTAGTCTTTGAAGAAAATTCTTCGAAAGGTAGTCTTTGAAGAAAATTCTTCGAAAGGTAGTCTTTGAAGAAAATTCTTCGAAAGGTAGTCTTTGAAGAAAATTCTTCGAAAGGTAGTCTTTGAAGAAAATTCTTCGAAAGGTAGTCTTTGAAGAAAATTCTTCGAAAGGTAGTCTTTGAAGAAAATTCTTCGAAAGGTAGTCTTTGAAGAAAATTCTTCGAAAGGTAGTCTTTGAAGAAAATTCTTCGAAAGGTAGTCTTTGAAGAAAATTCTTCGAAAGGTAGTCTTTGAAGAAAATTCTTCGAAAGGTAGTCTTTGCAGAAAATTCTTCGAAAGGTAGTCTTTGAAGAAAATTCTTCGAAAGGTAGTCTTTGCAGAAAATTCTTCGAAAGGTAGTCTTTGAAGAAAATTCTTCAAAAGGTAGTCTTTGCAGAAAATTCTTCGAAAGGTAGTCTTTGAAGAAAATTCTTCAAAAGGTAGTCTTTGCAGAAAATTCTTCGAAAGGTAGTCTTTGAAGAAAATTCTTCGAAAGGTAGTCTTTGAAGAAAATTCTTCGAAAGGTAGTCTTTGAAGAAAATTCTTCGAAAGGTAGTCTTTGAAGAAAATTCTTCGAAAGGTAGTCTTTGAAGAAAATTCTTCGAAAGGTAGTCTTTGAAGAAAATTCTTCGAAAGGTAGTCTTTGAAGAAAATTCTTCGAAAGGTAGTCTTTGCAGAAAATTCTTCGAAAGGTAGTCTTTGAAGAAAATTCTTCAAAAGGTAGTCTTTGCAGAAAATTCTTCGAAAGGTAGTCTTTGAAGAAAATTCTTCGAAAGGTAGTTTTCGAAGAAAATTCTTCGAAAGGTAGTTTTCGAAGAAAATTCTACGAAAGGTAGTCTTCGAAGAAAATTCTTCGAAAGGTAGTCTTCGAAGAAAATTCTTCGAAAGGTAAATTCTTCGAAAGGTAGTCTTTGAAGAAAATTCTTCGAAAGGTAGTCTTCGAAGAAAATTCTTCGAAAGGTAGTCTTCGAAGAAAATTCTTCGAAAGGTAGTCTTCGAAGAAAATTCTTCGAAAGGTAGTCTTTGAAGAAAATTCTTCGAAAGGTAGTCTTCGAAGAAAATTCTTCGAAAGGTAAATTCTTCGAAAGGTAGTCTTCGAAGAAAATTCTTCGAAAGGTAGTTTTCGAAGAAAATTCTACGAAAGGTAGTCTTCGAAGAAAATTCTTCGAAAGGTAGTCTTTGAAGAAAATTCTTCGAAAGGTAGTCTTCGAAGAAAATTCTTCGAAAGGTAGTTTTCGAAGAAAATTCTACGAAAGGTAGTCTTCGAAGAAAATTCTTCGAAAGGTAGTCTTCGAAGAAAATTCTTCGAAAGGTAAATTCTTCGAAAGGTAGTCTTCGAAGAAAATTCTTCGAAAGGTAGTCTTTGAAGAAAATTCTTCGAAAGGTAGTCTTTGAAGAAAATTCTTCGAAAGGTAGTCTTTGAAGAAAATTCTTCGAAAGGTAGTCTTTGAAGAAAATTCTTCGAAAGGTAGTCTTCGAAGAAAATTCTTCGAAAGGTAAATTCTTCGAAAGGTAGTCTTCGAAGAAAATTCTTCGAAAGGTAGTCTTTGAAGAAAATTCTTCGAAAGGTAGTCTTTGAAGAAAATTCTTCGAAAGGTAGTCTTTGAAGAAAATTCTTCGAAAGGTAGTCTTTGAAGAAAATTCTTCGAAAGGTAGTCTTCGAAGAAAATTCTTCGAAAGGTAGTCTTTGAAGAAAATTCTTCGAAAGGTAGTCTTTGAAGAAAATTCTTCGAAAGGTAGTCTTTGAAGAAAATTCTTCGAAAGGTAGTCTTTGAAGAAAATTCTTCGAAAGGTAGTCTTTGAAGAAAATTCTTCGAAAGGTAGTCTTTGAAGAAAATTCTTCGAAAGGTAGTCTTTGAAGAAAATTCTTCGAAAGGTAGTCTTTGAAGAAAATTCTTCGAAAGGTAGTCTTTGAAGAAAATTCTTCGAAAGGTAGTCTTCGAAGAAAATTCTTCGAAAGGTAGTCTTCGAAGAAAATTCTTCGAAAGGTAGTCTTCGAAGAAAATTCTTCGAAAGGTAGTCTTCGAAGAAAATTCTTCGAAAGGTAAATTCTTCGAAAGGTAGTCTTCGAAGAAAATTCTTCGAAAGGTAGTCTTTGAAGAAAATTCTTCGAAAGGTAGTCTTTGAAGAAAATTCTTCGAAAGGTAGTCTTTGAAGAAAATTCTTCGAAAGGTAGTCTTTGAAGAAAATTCTTCGAAAGGTAGTCTTTGAAGAAAATTCTTCGAAAGGTAGTCTTTGAAGAAAATTCTTCGAAAGGTAGTCTTTGAAGAAAATTCTTCGAAAGGTAGTCTTCGAAGAAAATTCTTCGAAAGGTAGTCTTCGAAGAAAATTCTTCGAAAGGTAGTCTTCGAAGAAAATTCTTCGAAAGGTAGTCTTTGAAGAAAATTCTTCGAAAGGTAGTCTTTGAAGAAAATTCTTCGAAAGGTAGTCTTCGAAGAAAATTCTTCGAAAGGTAGTCTTCGAAGAAAATTCTTCGAAAGGTAGTCTTCGAAGAAAATTCTTCGAAAGGTAGTCTTCGAAGAAAATTCTTCGAAAGGTAGTCTTCGAAGAAAATTCTTCGAAAGGTAGTTTTCGAAGAAAATTCTACGAAAGGTAGTCTTCGAAGAAAATTCTTCGAAAGGTAGTCTTTGAAGAAAATTCTTCGAAAAGTAGTCTTCGAAGAAAATTCTTCGAAAGGTAGTCTTTGAAGAAAATTCTTCGAAAGGTAGTCTTCGAAGAAAATTCTTCGAAAGGTAGTTTTCGAAGAAAATTCTTCGAAAGGTAGTCTTTGAAGAAAATTCTTCGAAAGGTAGTCTTTGAAGAAAATTCTTCGAAAGGTAGTCTTTGAAGAAAATTCTTCGAAAGGTAGTCTTTGAAGAAAATTCTTCGAAAGGTAGTCTTCGAAGAAAATTCTTCGAAAGGTAGTCTTTGAAGAAAATTCTTCGAAAGGTAGTCTTTGAAGAAAATTCTTCGAAAGGTAGTCTTCGAAGAAAATTCTTCGAAATGTAGTTTTCAAAGAAAATTCTTCGAAAGGTAGTCTTCGAAGAAAATTCTTCGAAAGGTAGTCTTCGAAGAAAATTCTTCGAAAGGTAGTTTTCGAAGAAAATTCTACGAAAGGTAGTCTTCGAAGAAAATTCTTCGAAAGGTAGTTTTCGAAGAAAATTCTACGAAAGGTAGTCTTCGAAGAAAATTCTTCGAAAGGTAGTCTTCGAAGAAAATTCTTCGAAAGGTAGTCTTCGAAGAAAAATCTTTGAAAGATAGTTTTCGAAGAAAATTCTTCGAAAGGTAGTCTTCGAAGAAATTCCTTCAAAAGGTAGTCTTCGAAGAAAATTCTTCAAAAGCTAGTCTTCGAAGAAAATTCTTCAAAAGGTAGTCTTCGAAGAAAATTCTTCGAAAGGTAGTCTTCGAAGAAAATTCTTCGAAAGGTAGTCTTCGAAGAAAATTCTTCGAAAGGTAAATTCTTCGAAAGGTAGTCTTCGAAGAAAATTCTTCGAAAGGTAGTCTTTGAAGAAAAGTCTTCGAAAGGTAGTCTTTGAAGAAAATTCTTCGAAAGGTAGTCTTTGAAGAAAATTCTTCGAAAGGTAGTCTTTGAAGAAAATTCTTCGAAAGGTAGTCTTCGAAGAAAATTCTTCGAAAGGTAAATTCTTCGAAAGGTAGTCTTCGAAGAAAATTCTTCGAAAGGTAGTCTTTGAAGAAAATTCTTCGAAAGGTAGTCTTCGAAGAAAATTCTTCGAAAGGTAGTCTTTGAAGAAAATTCTTCGAAAGGTAGTCTTCGAAGAAAATTCTTCGAAAGGTAGTCTTCGAAGAAAATTCTTCGAAAGGTAGTCTTCGAAGAAAATTCTTCGAAAGGTAGTCTTCGAAGAAAATTCTTCGAAAGGTAGTCTTTGAAGAAAATTCTTCGAAAGGTAGTCTTCGAAGAAAATTCTTCGAAAGGTAGTCTTCGAAGAAAATTCTTCGAAAGGTAGTCTTCGAAGAAAATTCTTCGAAAGGTAGTCTTTGAAGAAAATTCTTCGAAAGGTAGTCTTCGAAGAAAATTCTTCGAAAGGTAGTTTTCGAAGAAAATTCTTCGAAAGGTAGTCTTCGAAGAAAATTCTTCGAAAGGTAGTCTTCGAAGAAAATTCTTCGAAAGGTAAATTCTTCGAAAGGTAGTCTTCGAAGAAAATTCTTCGAAAGGTAGTCTTTGAAGAAAAGTCTTCGAAAGGTAGTCTTTGAAGAAAATTCTTCGAAAGGTAGTCTTTGAAGAAAATTCTTCGAAAGGTAGTCTTTGAAGAAAATTCTTCGAAAGGTAGTCTTCGAAGAAATTTCTTCGAAAGGTAGTCTTCGAAGAAAATTCTTCGAAAGGTAGTCTTTGAAGAAAATTCTTCGAAAGGTAGTCTTTGAAGAAAATTCTTCGAAAGGTAGTCTTTGAAGAAAAGTCTTCGAAAGGTAGTCTGAAGAAAATTTTTCGAAAGGTAGTCTTCGAAGAAAATTCTTCGAAAGGTAGTCTTCGAAGAAAATTCTTCGAAAGGTAGTCTTTGAAGAAAATTCTTCGAAAGGTAGTCTTTGAAGAAAATTCTTCGAAAGGTAGTCTTTGAAGAAAATTCTTCGAAAGGTAGTCTTTGAAGAAAATTCTTCGAAAGGTAGTCTTTGAAGAAAATTCTTCGAAAGGTAGTCTTTGAAGAAAATTCTTCGAAAGGTAGTCTTTGAAGAAAATTCTTCGAAAGGTAGTCTTTGAAGAAAATTCTTCGAAAGGTAGTCTTTGAAGAAAATTCTTCGAAAGGTAGTCTTTGAAGAAAATTCTTCGAAAGGTAGTCTTTGAAGAAAATTCTTCGAAAGGTAGTCTTTGAAGAAATTCTTCGAAAGGTAGTCTTTGATGAAAATTCTTCGAAAGGTAGTCTTTGAAGAAAATTCTTCGAAAGGTAGTCTTTGAAGAAAATTCTTCGAAAGGTAGTCTTTGAAGAAAATTCTTCGAAAGGTAGTCTTTGAAGAAAATTCTTCGAAAGGTAGTCTTTGAAGAAAATTCTTCGAAAGGTAGTCTTTGAAGAAAATTCTTCGAAAGGTAGTCTTCGAAGAAAATTCTTCGAAAGGTAGTCTTCGAAGAAAATTCTTCGAAAGGTAGTCTTTGAAGAAAATTCTTCGAAAGGTAGTCTTTGAAGAAAATTCTTCGAAAGGTAGTCTTTGAAGAAAATTCTTCGAAAGGTAGTCTTTGAAGAAAATTCTTCGAAAGGTAGTCTTTGAAGAAAATTCTTCGAAAGGTAGTCTTTGAAGAAAATTCTTCGAAAGGTAGTCTTTGAAGAAAATTCTTCGAAAGGTAGTCTTCGAAGAAAATTCTTCGAAAGGTAAATTCTTCGAAAGGTAGTCTTCGAAGAAAATTCT
>JABJWA020000028.1:52067-76237 GCA_020352615.2 Yoshiicerus persimilis
CTTTAAAATGCTCCCATGTTTAAACCATGGGTCAATATTATAGTGTATTTACCTGTTTCTTGTGGAGTATGGACACAAATCACAGGTGAACAGTTTATTGTTCCTGTACAATTAGCATTTGTTTATTAACTTAGTATTTTGTTGAAAACGATATTTCTCAAACTGTGAACTTACGTTGAGCCACTACTACTTCCATTTGGGGTTGAATTCGGAGCGTCCGATTTAACAGGGCTTCTTTCTACCATTTGAACAGCAAACTGTCCGTCTGCATTAATGCCTACGATTCCTCCGCTTTGCGTATGATGACCATGATGAAGGTGCAGATGCTGATGACCAAGATTCGGATGACCCTGATTGTTAGACGGATCCCCAATAAGTGGAAATGGATTTACACGAATCATTTCTACAACCGATCGATCAGCAAACAATCCAACATCAAAAATCGTTTATGCAATATTGGCCGCAGGGGCTATGAAAACTTCTTCGAAGTGTTCCAAAGTTACCACTTCTTTGTTTCCGATTTCTGGCAAAATCTTCCTCGTCCCTCTGCTCACTATTCAGTAAAACAGTAAATGTAACTGCAATTCTGGATTATTGAACAGGAATTCAAAAAGTTAAGAAACAAACATTTACTTCTACCTAACCCGCAGCAAAATATTATCACGAATTTTTGTCTACAATATTGTCAAAGTATATTGCACATAGCACTATACTATTTGCACTCCTTGTCTCTAAACTCCAAACAAAAAAATTTCTAAACTAATCTCAAAAGACTTTGTTTATTTAGCATTTATATATTTTATATTTTTTTAGATCTACTGCTTACTTTTTTTAGGACTAAGGATCTAAATATATATTAACACTCTTCCACCGAAAAAGTCTTTAGTTCTTGGAATGCATCCCAAATGAATGGATAATTTCTTCTTTGTTTGAAAAGTGAAGATAATATGCATGAATAAGTTGACAAATGCGAGGATCCTCAGAGAATTTGTCATATTTCAGTCTTTTTTGACAAACCGTAGCATAGTACTAGGCTATTTGTAAAATTTGTATTATTTTTCAAGAAAACTTTAAATAAATATACATAGGGGATTTCCATTAAAAGATTTGTGGAACACAAAAAAAAGTAGCGGTAAGCCTAACAGGCCAAAAAATGTTCTGCTGACGTTCACTAACTCATTTAAGAAACAAGAAAATTATAGCTTACATACATTTAATTTGCCAAATATCGACTTGTAAAGGTTTCTTGTTCTGTATGCCTTTACAAGTTAGTTTACAGTCCAGTGGTTGAAGTTTATGTGGGTGATGTTGATAGTTGGGCAATTTGGTGACGCCTAGCAATATGAGTGGTGATAACGCTAAAACCGATGTAATTGTATAAACTATGTTCATGTAATTGTATTGTTAGGTGTCATTACAAAACAATTATGCAAAGGATGGCAGATCACTGGTTTCTTTTATCCAGACTTACAGTGAAATTCTTTTTTAGCTCTGGGAATTATCAATTATAAGAGTTTTAATATGTACGTAATTAGTTTTTGTAGTTATGAAATGAAATTTGGAATCTCTTTTCCCCTTTTACTATAGTTGAGTTTGCTGAAAGTTGGCTCTTGTCACTTGTCAGACAATAACCAGTGCCAGTGGTCATTAACAGTCACAAAGTCGCAAAAATTGATAATTTGCAATCACAACAACCACACATTCAAATGAGGCTCAAAATTGTTTGTTATGGTACAAGCGTAGTCATATGTGGAGTAGAACCCGGGAAGCACGATGAAGCAATAAGATTAATGCAGACAAGGCCAAGCCATGAAAGACGGTGGATTCCAAGACTGGTGCAACCATGTCGATTCTCTTATAAGGTTGTCTCAGGCAAAAATTTTTAATTCCGAATTTCAGTTTTTTTCATACTGGAAGTAAATATGAAGAATTTACCTCTACCGCTTCATAAAGTAGGAAACACCCAAAAAGTTAGCTTACTGCTTCATAAAGTAGGAAACACCAAAAAAGTAAGCTTAGCGCTTCATAAAGTGGGAAACACCAAAAAAGCTAGCTTACCGCTTCATATAATAAAAGTCATCTAAAATTGTGAATATACCGCTTCCCAAAAATGGACACACCCAAAAATTATATTTTACACCTAAAAACCCTATTTGACTGTCTAATTCAAAATAAAGTGGAAGCGGTGTAATTTTTACTAACATCTAACAAACTACTAGAAGCGGTGTAAGATATTTTAGTACCCAAAACCCTATTTTCATATCTTATTGCTTATAAAGTAAGCGCGCGTTATCTCCGAAAGGGGTGGGGTGACCACGCCCATTTTAAATAGGGTTCCTAACTAGGCCGAGATGATTCCAAATCCGAGGTTTTATCCAAATCGGTCAATGCCTTTAAGAGTTATGGTGTTCACATACGTACATACGTACATACATACGGACAGACAACACGATTCCATAAGTGAGCCTCTGGCTCGCTAAAACTGAAATGCTGGATTTAAAGATTTTTCGCGTGGGATAACCTTAAAGGAGAACTACACGATTACACCAGTCTTGGTGTCACTACCCTCTACGCTGCAAAACAACAGAAATTTATGCAAATTACAATTACCAACTTAAATGATTTAAGATTTGTTTTCGTTGGATCGATTCATAATAAATGCTTCATACATAAGTACTTTATTTTATTATTATTATTGCGGGTCCACAATCTAAAAAAATTAAGACAGTTCTGATCCTGAATTTTATCCTGATTTATTATCGAAAATGGCACACAATTGCATGAACATGAAATATTTTACGCTAAGGAAAGTTCTTACTCTGCGTCAACAAACGTATTTTCCCCATATTTTGCCTGATAAATTTTTTTAAAAGAAAATTCTTCGAAAGGTAGTCTTCGAAGAAAATTCTTCGAAAGGTAGTCTTCGAAGAAAATTCTTCGAAAGGTAGTCTTCGAAGAAAATTCTTCGAAATGTAGATTTCGAAGAAAATTCTACGAAAGGTAGTCTTCGAAGAAAATTCTTCGAAATGTAGTTTTCGAAGAAAATTCTTCGAAATGTAGTTTTCGAAGAAAATTCTACGAAAGGTAGTCTTCGAAGAAAATTCTTCGAAATGTAGTTTTCGAAGAAAATTCTACGAAAGGTAGTCTTCGAAGAAAATTCTTCAAAAGGTAGTCTTCGATAAAAATTCTTCGAAAGGTAAATTCTTCGAAAGGTAGTCTTCGAAGAAAATTCTTCGAAAGGTAGTCTGAAGAAAATTTTTCGAAAGGTAGTCTTTGAAGAAAATTCTTCGAAAGGTAGTCTTTGAAGAAAATTTTTCGAAAGGTAGTCTTTGAAGAAAATTCTTCGAAAGGTAGTCTTTGAAGAAAATTCTTCGAAAGGTAGTCTTTGAAGAAAATTCTTCGAAAGGTAGTCTTTGAAGAAAATTCTTCGAAAGGTAGTCTTTGAAGAAAATTCTTCGAAAGGTAGTCTTTGAAGAAAATTTTTCGAAAGGTAGTCTTTGAAGAAAATTCTTCGAAAGGTAGTCTTTGAAGAAAATTCTTCGAAAGGTAGTCTTTGAAGAAAATTCTTCGAAAGGTAGTCTTTGAAGAAAATTCTTCGAAAGGTAGTCTTTGAAGAAAATTCTTCGAAAGGTAGTCTTTGAAGAAAATTCTTCGAAAGGTAGTCTTTGAAGAAAATTCTTCAAAAGGTAGTCTTTGCAGAAAATTCTTCGAAAGGTAGTCTTTGAAGAAAATTCTTCGAAAGGTAGTCTTTGCAGAAAATTCTTCGAAAGGTAGTCTTTGAAGAAAATTCTTCGAAAGGTAGTCTTTGCAGAAAATTCTTCGAAAGGTAGTCTTTGAAGAAATTTCTTCGAAAGGTAGTCTTTGCAGAAAATTCTTCGAAAGGTAGTCTTTGAAGAAAATTCTTCGAAAGGTAGTCTTTGAAGAAAATTCTTCGAAAGGTAGTCTTTGAAGAAAATTCTTCGAAAGGTAGTCTTTGAAGAAAATTCTTCGAAAGGTAGTCTTTGAAGAAAATTCTTCGAAAGGTAGTCTTTGAAGAAAATTCTTCGAAAGGTAGTCTTTGAAGAAAATTCTTCGAAAGGTAGTTTTCGAAGAAAATTCTACGAAAGGTAGTCTTCGAAGAAAATTCTTCGAAAGGTAGTCTTCGAAGAAAATTCTTCGAAAGGTAAATTCTTCGAAAGGTAGTCTTCGAAGAAAATTCTTCGAAAAGTAGTCTTCGAAGAAAATTCTTCGAAAGGTAGTCTTTGAAGAAAATTCTTCGAAAGGTAGTCTTTGAAGAAAAGTCTTCGAAAGGTAGTCTGAAGAAAATTTTTCGAAAGGTAGTCTTTGAAGAAAATTCTTCAAAAGGTAGTCTTTGCAGAAAATTCTTCGAAAGGTAGTCTTTGAAGAAAATTCTTCGAAAGGTAGTCTTTGAAGAAAATTCTTCGAAAGGTAGTCTTTGAAGAAAATTCTTCGAAAGGTAGTCTTCGAATAAAATTCTTCGACAGGTAAATTTTTCGAAAGGTAGTCTTTGAAGAAAATTCTTCGAAAGGTAGTCTTTGAAGAAAATTCTACGAAAGGTAGTCTTCGAAGAAAATTCTTCGAAAGGTAGTCTTTGAAGAAAATTCTTCGAAAGGTAGTTTTCGAAGAAAATTCTACGAAAGGTAGTCTTCGAAGAAAATTCTTCGAAAGGTAGTCTTTGAAGAAAATTCTTCGAAAAGTAGTCTTCGAAGAAAATTCTTCGAAAGGTAGTCTTTGAAGAAAATTCTTCGAAAGGTAGTCTTTGAAGAAAATTCTTCGAAAGGTAGTCTTTGAAGAAAATTCTTCGAAAGGTAGTCTTTGAAGAAAATTCTTCGAAAGGTAGTCTTTGAAGAAAATTCTTCGAAAGGTAGTCTTTGAAGAAAATTCTTCGAAAGGTAGTCTTTGAAGAAAATTCTTCGAAAGGTAGTCTTTGAAGAAAATTCTTCGAAAGGTAGTCTTTGAAGAAAATTCTTCGAAAGGTAGTCTTTGAAGAAAATTCTTCGAAAGGTAGTCTTTGAAGAAATTCTTTGAAGAAAATTCTTCGAAAGGTAGTCTTTGAAGAAAATTCTTCGAAAGGTAGTTTTCGAAGAAAATTCTTCGAAAGGTAGTCTTTGAAGAAAATTCTTCGAAAGGTAGTCTTTGAAGAAAATTCTTCGAAAGGTAGTCTTCGAAGAAAATTCTTCGAAAGGTAGTCTTTGAAGAAAATTCTTCGAAAAGTAGTCTTCGAAGAAAATTCTTCGAAAGGTAGTCTTTGAAGAAAATTCTTCGAAAGGTAGTCTTTGAAGAAAATTCTTCGAAAGGTAGTCTTTGAAGAAAATTCTTCGAAAGGTAGTCTTTGAAGAAAATTCTTCGAAAGGTAGTCTTTGAAGAAAATTCTTCGAAAGGTAGTTTTCGAAGAAAATTCTACGAAAGGTAGTCTTCGAAGAAAATTCTTCGAAAGGTAGTCTTTGAAGAAAATTCTTCGAAAGGTAGTTTTCGAAGAAAATTCTACGAAAGGTAGTCTTCGAAAAAAATTCTTCGAAAGGTAGTCTTCGAAGAAAATTCTTCGAAAAGTAGTCTTCGAAGAAAATTCTTCGAAAGGTAGTCTTTGAAGAAAATTCTTCGAAAGGTAGTCTTTGAAGAAAATTCTTCGAAAGGTAGTCTTCGAAGAAAATTCTTCGAAAGGTAGTCTTCGAAGAAAATTCTTCGAAAGGTAGTCTTCGAAGAAAATTCTTCGAAAGGTAGTCTTCGAAGAAAATTCTTCGAAAGGTAGTCTTTGAAGAAAATTCTTCGAAAGGTAGTCTTCGAAGAAAATTCTTCGAAAGGTAGTCTTCGAAGAAAATTCTTCGAAAGGTAGTCTTCGAAGAAAATTCTTCGAAAGGTAGTCTTTGAAGAAAATTCTTCGAAAGGTAGTCTTTGAAGAAAATTCTTCGAAAGGTAGTCTTCGAAGAAAATTCTTCGAAAGGTAGTCTTCGAAGAAAATTCTTCGAAAGGTAGTCTTCGAAGAAAATTCTTCGAAAGGTAGTCTTCGAAGAAAATTCTTCGAAAGGTAGTCTTCGAAGAAAATTCTTCGAAAGGTAGTCTTTGAAGAAAATTCTTCGAAAGGTAGTCTTCGAAGAAAATTCTTCGAAAGGTAGTCTTCGAAGAAAATTCTTCGAAAGGTAGTCTTCGAAGAAAATTCTTCGAAAGGTAGTCTTCGAAGAAAATTCTTCGAAAGGTAGTCTTTGAAGAAAATTCTTCGAAAGGTAGTCTTTGAAGAAAATTCTTCGAAAGGTAGTCTTTGAAGAAAATTCTTCGAAAGGTAGTCTTTGAAGAAAATTCTTCGAAAGGTAGTCTTTGAAGAAAATTCTTCGAAAGGTAGTCTTTGAAGAAAATTCTTCGAAAGGTAGTCTTCGAAGAAAATTCTTCGAAAGAGTAAGATTCTTCGAAAGGTAGTCTTTGAAGAAAATTCTTCGAAAGGTAGTCTTTGAAGAAAATTCTTCGAAAGGTAGTCTTTGAAGAAAATTCTTCGAAAGGTAGTCTTTGAAGAAAATTCTTCGAAAGGTAGTCTTTGAAGAAAATTCTTCGAAAGGTAGTCTTTGAAGAAAATTCTTCGAAAGGTAGTCTTCGAAGAAAATTCTTCGAAAGGTAGTCTTCGAAGAAAATTCTTCGAAAGGTAGTCTTCGAAGAAAATTCTTCGAAAGGTAGTCTTCGAAGAAAATTCTTCGAAAGGTAGTTTTCGAAGAAAATTCTTCGAAAGGTAGTCTTCGAAGAAAATTCTTCGAAAGGTAGTCTTCGAAGAAAATTCTTCGAAAGGTAGTCTTCGAAGAAAATTCTTCGAAAGGTAGTCTTCGAAGAAAATTCTTCGAAAGGTAGTCTTCGAAGAAAATTCTTCGAAATGTAGTCTTCGAAGAAAATTCTTCGAAAGGTAGTCTTCGAAGAAAATTCTTCGAAAGGTAGTTTTCGAAGAAAATTCTACGAAAGGTAGTCTTCGAAGAAAATTCTTCGAAAGGTAGTCTTCGAAGAAAATTCTTCGAAAGGTAAATTCTTCGAAAACTACCTTTCGAAGAATTTTCTTCGAAGACTACCTTTCGTAGAATTTTCTTCGAAAACTACATTTCGAAGAATTTTCTTCGAAGACTACCTTTCGTAGAATTTTCTTCGAAAACTACATTTCGAAGAATTTTCTTCGAAGACTACCTTTCGTAGAATTTTCTTCGAAAACTACATTTCGAAGAATTTTCTTCGAAGACTACCTTTCGTAGAATTTTCTTCGAAAACTACATTTCGAAGAATTTTCTTCGAAGACTACCTTTCGTAGAATTTTCTTCGAAGACTACCTTTCGAAGAATTTTCTGCAAAGACTACCTTTCGAAGAATTTTCTTCAAAGACTACCTTTCGAAGAATTTTCTTCAAAGACTACCTTTCGAAGACTTTTCTTCAAAGACTACCTTTCGAAAAATTTTCTTCAAAGACTACCTTTCGAAGAATTTTCTTCAAAGACTACCTTTCGAAGACTTTTCTTCAAAGACTACCTTTCGAAGAATTTTCTTCGAAGACTACCTTTCGAAGAATTTACCTTTCGAAGAATTTTCTTCGAAGACTACCTTTCGAAGAATTTTCTTCAAAGACTACCTTTCGAAGAATTTTCTGCAAAGACTACCTTTCGAAGAATTTTCTGCAAAGACTACCTTTCGAAAAATTTTCTTCAAAGACTACCTTTCGAAGAATTTTCTGCAAAGACTACCTTTCGAAGAATTTTCTTCAAAGACTACCTTTCGAAGAATTTTCTGCAAAGACTACCTTTTGAAGAATTTTCTTCAAAGACTACCTTTCGAAGAATTTTCTTCAAAGACTACCTTTCGAAGAATTTTCTTCAAAGACTACCTTTCGAAGAATTTTCTTCAAAGACTACCTTTCGAAAAAATTTCTTCAAAGACTACCTTTCGAAGAATTTTCTTCAAAGACTACCTTTCGAAAAATTATCTTCAAAGACTACCTTTCGAGAAATTTTCTTCAAAGACTACCTTTCGAAAAATTTTCTTCAAAGACTACCTTTCGAAGAATTTTCTTCAAAGACTACCTTTCGAAGAATTTTCTTCAAAGACTACCTTTCGAAGAATTTTCTTCGAAGACTACCTTTCGAAGAATTTTCTTCAAAGACTACCTTTCGAAGAATTTTCTTCGAAGACTACCTTTCGAAGAATTTTCTTCAAAGACTACCTTTCGAAGAATTTTTTTCAAAGACTACCTTTCGAAGAAATTTCTTCAAAGACTACCTTTCGAAGAAATTTCTTCAAAGACTACCTTTCGAAGAATTTTTTTCAAAGACTACCTTTCGAAGAAATTTCTTCAAAGACTACCTTTCGAAGAATTTTCTTCAAAGACTACCTTTCGAAGAATTTTCTGCAGACTACCTTTCGAAGAAATTTCTTCAAAGACTAACTTTCGAAGAATTTTCTGCAAAGACTACCTTTCGAAAAATTTTCTTCAAAGACTACCTTTCGAAGAATTTTCTGCAAAGACTACCTTTCGAAGAATTTTCTTCAAAGACTACCTTTCGAAGAATTTTCTGCAAAGACTACCTTTCGAAGAATTTTCTTCAAAGACTACCTTTCGAAGAATTGTCTTCAAAGACTAGCTTTCGAAGAATTTTCTTCAAAGACTACCTTTCGAAGAATTTTCTTCAAAAACTACCTTTCGAAGAATTTTCTGCAAAGACTACCTTTCGAAGAAATTTCTTCAAAGACTACCTTTCGAAGAATTTTCTGCAAAGACTACCTTTCGAAGAAATTTCTTCAAAGACTACCTTTCGAAGAATTTTCTGCAAAGACTACCTTTCGAAGAATTTTCTTCAAAGACTACCTTTCGAAGAATTTTCTGCAAAGACTACCTTTTGAAGAATTTTCTTCAAAGACTACCTTTCGAAAAATTTTCTTCAGACTACCTTTCGAAGACTTTTCTTCAAAGACTACCTTTCGAAGAATTTTCTTCAAAGACTACCTTTCGAAGAATTTTCTTCAAAGACTACCTTTCGAAGAATTTTCTTCAAAGACTACCTTTCGAAGAATTTTCTTCAAAGACTACCTTTCGAAGAATTTTCTTCAAAGACTACCATTCGAAGAATTTTCTTCAAAGACTACCTTTCGAAGAATTTTCTTCAAAGACTACCTTTCGAAAAATTATCTTCAAAGACTACCTTTCGAAGAATTTTCTTCAAAGACTACCTTTCGAAAAATTTTCTTCAAAGACTATCTTTCGAAGAATTTTCTTGAAAGACTACCTTTCGAAAAATTTTCTTCAAAGACTACCTTTTGAAGAATTTTCTTCAAAGACTACCTTTCGAAGAATTTTCTTCAAAGACTACCTTTCGAAGAATTTTCTTCAAAGACTACCTTTCGAAGAATTTTCTTCAAAGACTACCTTTCGAAGAATTTTCTTCAAAGACTACCTTTCGAAAAATTTTCTTCAAAGACTACCTTTCGAAGAATTAAAGACTACCTTTCGAAGAATTTTCTTCAAAGACTACCTTTCGAAGAATTTTCTTCAAAGACTACCTTTCGAAAAATTTTCTTCAAAGACTACCTTTCGAAGAATTTTCTTCAAAGACTACCTTTCGAAAAATTTTCTACAGACTACCTTTCGAAAAAATTTTCTTCAAAGACTACCTTTCGAAAAATTTTCTTCAGACTACCTTTCGAAGACTTTTCTTCAAAGACTACCTTTCGAAGAATTTTCTTCAAAGACTACCTTTCGAAGAATTTTCTTCGAAGACTACTTTTCGAAGAATTTTCTTCGAAGACTACCTTTCGAAGAATTTACCTTTCGAAGAATTTTCTTCGAAGACTACCTTTCGAAGAATTTTCTTCGAAGACTACCTTTCGTAGAATTTTCTTCGAAAACTACCTTTCGAAGAATTTTCTTCAAAGACTACCTTTCGAAGAATTTTCTTCAAAGACTACCTTTCGAAGAATTTTCTTCAAAGACTACCTTTCGAAGAATTGTCTTCAAAGACTACCTTTCGAAGAATTTTCTTCAAAGACTACCTTTCGAAGAATTTTCTTCAAAGACTACCTTTCGAAGAATTTTCTTCAAAAACTACCTTTCGAAGAATTTTCTGCAAAGACTACCTTTCGAAGAAATTTCTTCAAAGACTACCTTTCGAAGAATTTTCTGCAAAGACTACCTTTCGAAGAATTTTCTTCAAAGACTACCTTTCGAAGAATTTTCTGCAAAGACTACCTTTTGAAGAATTTTCTTCAAAGACTACCTTTCGAAGAATTTTCTGCAAAGACTACCTTTTGAAGAATTTTCTTCAAAGACTACCTTTCGAAGAATTTTCTTCAAAGACTACCTTTCGAAGAATTTTCTTCAAAGACTACCTTTCGAAGAATTTTCTTCAAAGACTACCTTTCGAAGAATTTTCTTCAAAGACTACCTTTCGAAAAATGTTCTTCAAAGACTACCTTTCGAAGAATTTTCTTCAAAGATTACCTTTCGAAAAATGTTCTTCAAAGACTACCTTTCGAAGAATTTTCTTCAAAGACTACCTTTCGAAGAATTTTCTTCAAAGACTACCTTTCGAAGAATTTTCTTCAAAGACTACCTTTCGAAGAATTTTCTTCAAAGACTACCTTTCGAAGAATTTTCTTCAAAGACTACCTTTCGAAAAATTTTCTTCAAAGACTACCTTTCGAAGAATTTTCTTCAAAGACTACCTTTCGAAAAATTTTCTTCAGACTACCTTTCGAAGAATTTTCTTCGAAGACTACCTTTCGAAGAATTTACCTTTCGAAGAATTTTCTTCGAAGACTACCTTTCGAAGAATTTTCTTCGAAGACTACCTTTCGTAGAATTTTCTTCGAAAACTACATTTCGAAGAATTTTCTTCGAAGACTACCTTTCGTAGAATTTTCTTCGAAAACTACATTTCGAAGAATTTTCTTCGAAAACTACATTTCGAAGAATTTTCTTCGAAGACTACCTTTCGTAGAATTTTCTTCGAAAACTACATTTCGAAGAATTTTCTTCGAAGACTACCTTTCGAAGAATTTTCTTCGAAGACTACCTTTCGAAGAATTTTCTTCGAAGACTACCTTTCGAAGAATTTTCTTTTAAAAAAATTTATCAGGCAAAATATGGGGAAAATACGTTTGTTGACGCAGAGTAAGAACTTTCCTTAGCGTAAAATATTTCATGTTCATGCAATTGTGTGCCATTTTCGATAATAAATCAGGATAAAATTCAGGATCAGAACTGTCTTAATTTTTTTAGATTGTGGACCCGCAATAATAATAATAAAATAAAGTACTTATGTATGAAGCATTTATTATGAATCGATCCAACGAAAACAAATCTTAAATCATTTAAGTTGGTAATTGCAATTTGCATAAATTTCTGTTGTTTTGCAGCGTAGAGGGTAGTGACACCAAGACTGGTGTAATCGTGTAGTTCTCCTTTAAGGTTATCCCACGCGAAAAATCTTTAAATCCAGCATTTCAGTTTTAGCGAGCCAGAGGCTCACTTATGGAATCGTGTTGTCTGTCCGTATGTATGTACGTATGTACGTATGTGAACACCATAACTCTTAAAGGCATTGACCGATTTGGATAAAACCTCGGATTTGGAATCATCTCGGCCTAGTTAGGAACCCTATTTAAAATGGGCGTGGTCACCCCACCCCTTTCGGAGATAACGCGCGCTTACTTTATAAGCAATAAGATATGAAAATAGGGTTTTGGGTACTAAAATATCTTACACCGCTTCTAGTAGTTTGTTAGATGTTAGTAAAAATTACACCGCTTCCTTTTTATTTTGAATTAGACAGTCAAATAGGGTTTTTAGGTGTAAAATATAATTTTTGGGTGTGTCCATTTTTGGGAAGCGGTATATTCACAATTTTAGATGACTTTTATTATATGAAGCGGTAAGCTAGCTTTTTTGGTGTTTCCCACTTTATGAAGCGCTAAGCTTACTTTTTTGGTGTTTCCTACTTTATGAAGCAGTAAGCTAACTTTTTGGGTGTTTCCTACTTTATGAAGCGGTAGAGGTAAATTCTTCATATTTACTTCCAGTATGAAAAAAACTGAAATTCGGAATTAAAAATTTTTGCCTGAGACAACCTTATAAGAGAATCGACATGGTTGCACCAGTCTTGGAATCCACCGTCTTTCATGGCTTGGCCTTGTCTGCATTAATCTTATTGCTTCATCGTGCTTCCCGGGTTCTACTCCACATATGACTACGCTTGTACCATAACAAACAATTTTGAGCCTCATTTGAATGTGTGGTTGTTGTGATTGCAAATTATCAATTTTTGCGACTTTGTGACTGTTAATGACCACTGGCACTGGTTATTGTCTGACAAGTGACAAGAGCCAACTTTCAGCAAACTCAACTATAGTAAAAGGGGAAAAGAGATTCCAAATTTCATTTCATAACTACAAAAACTAATTACGTACATATTAAAACTCTTATAATTGATAATTCCCAGAGCTAAAAAAGAATTTCACTGTAAGTCTGGATAAAAGAAACCAGTGATCTGCCATCCTTTGCATAATTGTTTTGTAATGACACCTAACAATACAATTACATGAACATAGTTTATACAATTACATCGGTTTTAGCGTTATCACCACTCATATTGCTAGGCGTCACCAAATTGCCCAACTATCAACATCACCCACATAAACTTCAACCACTGGACTGTAAACTAACTTGTAAAGGCATACAGAACAAGAAACCTTTACAAGTCGATATTTGGCAAATTAAATGTATGTAAGCTATAATTTTCTTGTTTCTTAAATGAGTTAGTGAACGTCAGCAGAACATTTTTTGGCCTGTTAGGCTTACCGCTACTTTTTTTTTGTGTTCCACAAATCTTTTAATGGAAATCCCCTATGTATATTTATTTAAAGTTTTCTTGAAAAATAATACAAATTTTACAAATAGCCTAGTACTATGCTACGGTTTGTCAAAAAAGACTGAAATATGACAAATTCTCTGAGGATCCTCGCATTTGTCAACTTATTCATGCATATTATCTTCACTTTTCAAACAAAGAAGAAATTATCCATTCATTTGGGATGCATTCCAAGAACTAAAGACTTTTTCGGTGGAAGAGTGTTAATATATATTTAGATCCTTAGTCCTAAAAAAAGTAAGCAGTAGATCTAAAAAAATATAAAATATATAAATGCTAAATAAACAAAGTCTTTTGAGATTAGTTTAGAAATTTTTTTGTTTGGAGTTTAGAGACAAGGAGTGCAAATAGTATAGTGCTATGTGCAATATACTTTGACAATATTGTAGACAAAAATTCGTGATAATATTTTGCTGCGGGTTAGGTAGAAGTAAATGTTTGTTTCTTAACTTTTTGAATTCCTGTTCAATAATCCAGAATTGCAGTTACATTTACTGTTTTACTGAATAGTGAGCAGAGGGACGAGGAAGATTTTGCCAGAAATCGGAAACAAAGAAGTGGTAACTTTGGAACACTTCGAAGAAGTTTTCATAGCCCCTGCGGCCAATATTGCATAAACGATTTTTGATGTTGGATTGTTTGCTGATCGATCGGTTGTAGAAATGATTCGTGTAAATCCATTTCCACTTATTGGGGATCCGTCTAACAATCAGGGTCATCCGAATCTTGGTCACCAGCATCTGCACCTTCATCATGGTCATCATACGCAAAGCGGAGGAATCGTAGGCATTAATGCAGACGGACAGTTTGCTGTTCAAATGGTAGAAAGAAGCCCTGTTAAATCGGACGCTCCGAATTCAACCCCAAATGGAAGTAGTAGTGGCTCAACGTAAGTTCACAGTTTGAGAAATATCGTTTTCAACAAAATACTAAGTTAATAAACAAATGCTAATTGTACAGGAACAATAAACTGTTCACCTGTGATTTGTGTCCATACTCCACAAGAAACAGGTAAATACACTATAATATTGACCCATGGTTTAAACATGGGAGCATTTTAAAGACTAATTTAAATATTCTCAAATAAGTATGCCTAATATGATATTTTTGTAATTTTACAAAGTGGGCATTTGAAGAGACATCTGATAGTACATGGGATTGGAGAAAGAAAACCAATCAAAACTCATAAAACTCACAATTGTGACCTTTGTCCATACTCCACCAGGTAAAAAATAAAGGATTTATGGTAAATGAAGATTAATTCTTATTTACGTTGCTGTCATTACATAGAAGAGAGAATCTAAATAAACCTTTTTTAAGTTAACAAAGATATCAAATCTCTGTTCTTTTTGAAACCACGAAACATTTACTTAAATTATGTATTCGACAATTTAAATATCTCATTAAATGCGTTTAATGTCGTAAATAAATAGTGAATATTGAAACAGTGGTCTTGTTTAGACTCCCTCAATATGTTTGTTCTGTGAAATACATGTAAAATTAATCATTTTACTTTCCGTAGGTACCCAGGTCATCTCAAACGTAAATCAACTTTTCATATTTCTGTCTATAATCCACAATTAAAATTTGCATCATCCTAAAAACAGTTTTTTACAATTAACGACATTTATAAAGTTTTTTAAACAACTGTTTAGGTCATATGATTGTTCATGGATTTGGAGAACGGGAATTAGGAAAAATTCATAATTGTGGACGATGTCAATACACTACTAGGTAAAATATATAAATAAAATGTTTCAAAACAATTATATATTTTTTGAAATAAAAGCTGGAAATAAATGCAATTAATATAAATAATTTTTTTTAAATTTTATTTTAGGTACTCCGGTCATCTGAAACGTAAGCATTCACAAAAACATTTTGGTAGTATGCCTCTGTGAAATATTGCATATGAAAAGTACATCGCCTGTCACATTGTCGAAATTGACTTGTTCTAAATTAAGCTGTGGATGATTTTTTATCAGATGTTACTACAGCTAAACTTAAAGATGAAACGATTTTTTGTTTAGGACATATGGTTGTGCACGGAATAGGACAACGAAAGCCCGACAAAATTCACAAATGCAATCTCTGCCCGTACTCCGTTCGCGGATCTAGTCTTTTGAATCGTCATATGCTTCGGGAACACAAAATAAGTCGACGTCACATTTGCGAATACTGCAATGAACGGTTTAAAACTTTCCCAGAGCTTAGAAACCACCGATTTGAACATTTTAGTGTCAATCGCAAACGGTTGAATTAATTTCCTATCCCTTCTCCTTTCAATCAATTTATCACTGTCATCATCAATGGAATTTGGGGAAATTCATTTGCAATCTCACTCGTTCTCGTTCAGTCATATTTGACTTTCTTTTAGATCAAACTACGTAGCATAGCTAACAACAATGTAAATGAAACTGCAACAATCCTACACTACTATGATGTCTCTATTTATAATTTTAAATGCCAAATAAAATGTGTATCTAATAAATAATAGAAATTTGCAATTTGTCTTGACTTTGGCTACTACACAGGCGCGAACGGTAGAGTGCTGTAGTAGTCGAGACAATTTGGGAATTTTAATAGTTTGAATAGTAAAATCGATTGTACCGAGTAAATTCCAAACCCACAAACATACAAATAACTACCATGATAATGATAAAACAAGATAAAAAGACAATTGATTACTGAAATAAAGAGGACCACACTTTTATACATAATAAAATTAATAACCCCTGGACAAGCCTTCATGCCTATCTGGTAGTCCTCCTTCATGTCGTCATGTACAGTCAATTGTTTCATCCAATGGGAGTCAAACTATTATATATTATTTTCATCGCCTTTTGAATACCTAACTTTAGTGGTTTCATGAATTGGATTCCATTTTAGTGCCAGACGTCCAATTTTCTACAGGACTGGTGTAGTTCACCAACTTCAATAATTTTTGCTTTCCCAAATGCGTTAAGCATGAAGCTGTACAGTCATCTGCATCTCAGAGTTCAAGGTCAACAATATTCTTGGATCTTGCTTGACCTTGGAAGTTCCAAAATTGTAGCCCATGAAATTTCATGAAAATAAAATATAGCGAAAGAAAAATCAATAAAATTCTTAACACAGTATGTTCGATTAATGAATCATAGGAAATTCAATCTTCCGATACATACGAAAATGAAATCTAGGAATCACTCGTACAGTTTCTACTACTTGCATGTAGTATAATCCTTAGGTCCATTTTTCCGTTGTCAGAAATCTCAACAACTTTTTACTGCTATAGACTATGGTACTTAAACTGGTATTTCAAAATACTTTATGCTTGAATTCCAATGAAGAATTGTTCCATCCAGTCAAACATCACCATCTCATCGAGTTTTTCTTCAGGTCAGGAACAAAGATAAAAACTACACCAATGAATCACCCATTTGTATACCACTCATTTGTATTCCACAAGTTCCGACCTTCAAAACTGCATTCCATAAAACTGTAGTAGCAGCAGAGTCCCAAACTGAAGTAAGATTGTTTTGTATATAATTTTTATTATAATTATTATCTTTATTTATACTGTTATTAATTATTACAGACGTGTTTTTCAGAGCAATTTCAGATTTATTACATGTCACAAGTGGATTTGGCATATAATTAAATATTCATACCTTCATACGTCTAAAATTCACAAATAACAACCTTAAATCTCGATTTTCAGAAAATTATAATTGTACTAAAATAACTATGATAGGTTTGTGGTGATTGCACAGTAAATAGTAAATAGAAACCAAATTGTATACGAATTACGGAATTACGAATACGGCTAAATGAAAGGTAATCAGAATCACATTGTAATCTTTAATCTGCAATAACCGATTTATAGTACATGAGTAAATGAGTACCCCCTAGTTCCCAGGAGCAGCACTTCCTCGTGCAACACTGTCCATTCATGTTTTATAAAAACCATGAAATTATCATATTTGGGTCATTTCATGTACTGTTGTTGAACTGCTTTTGTGCCCATTGAACTGATTATATTATGATCGAAGTGGGCTGAAGCTCCTTTGACACGGATTTCTTCCACGATCGTTTTTTGAATCCCAAATGTTCAAAATAAATCAAGTTTATTCTTAAAATGCGTACCAAACCAAATTTAATATTTATTGGAAGTTAAACAGGTTGAAAACTTATATCAACTTTAACAAAGAAAATGTTATCAATCAGATTGTAAGAGCTAAGGCAAGGAAGGAAGGCCAAGGGTCAAAAGTAGCATAAATCCTCAGTATGATACATACGTATAAACGTGAGTGCCGCACTGTTAACACTTTTTAACATTAGCTTAGCACCTTACAACGATTGCAAACGATGCTGTATGTACTTAAAGGATGTGTTAAATAAATACAAAAACAAAGATTTCCTCATTTCTGTTAAAACAATGCATGAAATCGGATTTTTAGTACTCCAAACAATTTACAATGATTTTTGCAATTTTTTTGAAATGATAGTCAATTTTAATACTCAAGTAATGTAAGTGTCTCGTTTCCTCTTCATGACAATAAGTAATGAGTAATGAATTAATACTCTAACAAAATAGTACATATTTAAAAAAGTATATAAGAGCAACGAAGAGAATAACATTAGGTCTGGGTCGGAAGTCGGTGTGGTGTGTCAGGTTCCTTTCCAGTTTTGTCACCATTGAATTACACAAACGCAATTACTAAGTATTTTAACATAATCCTTCCAGTAGCTTAACTACCAACCAGAAACACAAGTACTAGGTAGATATAAAATCGCGGGGTTTCATTCCGTACCATCTCATTGTTGCAAAATTGTACTAGCATGATCTTTTGAAAGTTTGAAATATTGAGATGAGATTTGGATGCACCAGATGCATGAAATAGCCATATCGTTACTATTGGATTGGAATTGAAGTAGGTAAGGCTGTCACTTTTATCTGTACCAATATGCCAAACAAATTGTCAGTTTTTAATTACATTGTGTCCTGTCAAGTAATGTCACAAGTCACATGTGGCCTTCTTTTAACTTGCTGACTTCCCAATTCCATTATTAATATTGGAGTGCTCAAATCTATGATTCCTAAGTTCAACAAATGTTTTATATTTTGCATTGCAGTATTCGCATGTATGAAGTCTACGCATTTTGTGAGCTCTGAGCATATGATGGTTTAAATTAGCAGAACCTTTCGCCGTGTATGGACAAAGGTCACAAGTAAAAATCTTTTGAGGCTTACGTTCACCGATCCCATGAACAATCATATGGCGCTTTAAATTGGAAACATCTCTGAAACCAAAAAGTTGAAAATACATTATCACAACTGATATTTACTCTCACAGAACTAACAGATATCATTAGATTCAGATAACTCTTTTGACTCTTTACCTTGTAGCATAGGCGCAAAGGTCACATTTTCGAATATTTCGTACTTTTCCTAATTTACGTTCTCCGATTCCATGGACAATCATATGTCTTTTGTAGTTGGAGACATCCGATGTAGCATAGGGACACAAATCACAAGTCTTCACTTTATTGTTTCTCAGAGTAGATTTGGAGCGTTTTCTTTTTGTAGTGTTTGGAGCAGGTGCAGCTGCTGGTTCCACTGGAGGAACAACAGTAGGTGTGGGGTAATGATGATTTTCAAGACGCGACCAATCAGTTGTTCTACAATTTAAATATAAAATGATAATTGGTAAAGTACACACAGTAAGATTCTGTAATATGATATGCCTAGTCTTGACAGTCATATGAGTATTCAGTATCTTAATTGCTGAAACTTACTCTGTAGGAGTTCCATCAAGTTTCGGAGTTCTCTCCAACATTTGTTCTGGAACATGATCGGAGGGAACGTAACCATCCGTTTCCTTTCTATATTTTACATTTAGAAATCCACTGATAGGGTCGTAGTCATGACTTATAGTTTTGTGAGCTTTAGCTCCATGAAGATGCATTGCCTTGAATGATAACAGATCATACGCCAGTTTTCAGAATTTCTAGTTTTAAACTGTGTAGGTATAAACAAAACAATCTATACATTAAGCATACGTTTAAAACAAATACGAAGCAATTAACTTGGGACAAAAAAGTTTTAAAATCTTTAAAAAGTCCTACAGTCTTTAAACTTTCGGGGCATCAGCCTGGCTCTGCAGTGCTGTCAAAATATGAGCAATTTAAAAAACATTTCGTGTACAAATTGTTCAGGGGTCCAATAATGTCCTACTGAAATTATACAATACATAAACAAAACTTGGAAACCAAAAGTAACGCTTTCAAGTGCGTAAACGGTCATTTTCGTCATTAAAAGAAATAAGTGATGTAATTAGTTCTTGTTAACAATTAATTCATAAATAACTTTGGAATTATAAAATCCGTGACACCTGTGGATGTTACTTTACTTACATTGGTATAAGAAGTCATAAGTCAAGGGTTAAATATGAGATTCATATGCAGTTACGTCTCACGATGAATGAATGTGCTGTACTGCTGCTGATGTCTATATAGAGATTACAAAGATTACGTTCATTGCATTGCATTGCCAACTTCAGATAACAATATGTGATTCCACTATACTGACTGACATAGATATAAGCTCAATTGTGACTTCTTACTTCTTAATTCACTGATCATGTTATTCTCAGTCAATCCACTCTTCTTTCTAACAGTGTAGTCACCGTCACTCGTATTCGTCGTAACCTCTGATCTGCAAATAATATTATCAGACCATTTCAATATTCATTTAATTGCCATCTTTAGCTGTATATAATTTAAAAAATGTCAGAACTCGGAATTTAACAGCCTTCTATCAATAATACTAATGTTATAAGGCGAAATGAAAACTAAATCACTGAAAACTGAGCGTACTGGCTTTACCTTGCTTGCAATATCATTACAAACTAAATACCCGCACCCGCTCAGTACTTTTGCACTTATTACACTCCTACGATAGCAAGAATATGTAAATAGGCAATACAATACGTAAGTCCTCATTGGGGTAATTGAAAGTAAGTGACAAGACGACACCTTTAGACACTAATGACATATACTATGCTATATATGGTAAAAGCAAAAATATAATAACATATATTAGTTCAACATACATAGAATTTGTAAAATTTCTTTCGCTCTGTGCTTAATTATGTAAACTTTAGGCTTTGTGGTCTAAGACAGAGATAACCAGATAACTAAAGGGTTTATTGGTAAAATTAAATGCATACATTACACAGCTACACTACACTTACACTTAACTACAGAAAGCCCCTTATAATCTCTTTTCGTGTTTCCTCTGGATGGTTCTTTGGGCACATGTATGTGAAAATGTGAATGTAGTAATAGTAATATTCATGGAAGGTCGCATAACATTTTGGAAGTATTTTTCATGGGAATGCCTTTGTATTCAACTTGACTCTTTACTTGACATCTTACCTTTCCGTTTAACTGTTGACTTAGTTGACAGTGCCAACGACGATTTCAACACCGTCAATTTGGTCGACACCTGCCACGGTTATCATCAAACAACTGCTAACTAAAATCCTAACTATTTGCTAATACAACAGGTTATTACATTTATCCTGAATATTCAAATGGTTGTTAGTTTAGTGGACTAAGTTTAAACTTCAAACAATGAACATCTAATAACAATTGGGAATTCACACAACTTTTATTGTCTATTGTCTATACGCTATCTTGTGTGTACATCGCACACACCCGAATCCCAAATACTATGTAGTCAACGCAGTTCGTATTGGGACAGTTGTAGGCCTGAAACCCTAAGGTTATACAGCCGAAACCAAACTGCAGTCTTTAGTCACCCAGTCACCCTCAAAAGTCGATTCGCAAATTTGCAAATGTGCAAATCGCAACTCTATAATGTTCAGGCAAAAACGGAATTTTATTTATAAAAATATAATAGAAGAGTTTGAATTAATATTAGGTCTTTAAGAACATATTTTCAAAACATCAAAATGGGGTAATAAAGATGTGTACATGAATACTTTAAATGCTTGAATACATGATAAATATGATTGATATTGATACCAACATTGGCAAAAAACCTTAACATGCATCGCTCCATCGATTTTGTGTAAAATTATGCTCCCAGCAGACCTATTAGAAACGCTAGAAAATTTATGCAGCGAAATAAATTAACTAAATATGATATCCACGAATTTGTCATGTAGTCTTTTGAAAACCTAAAAACCTTGGTGCATTTCTTAAATAAACAATAAATATTCAATCGGATCCCGTTTGCCAACAAACACTTTTAATTGACATTAATACATGAAAGTTTTTAAATACAAGGAGAGTCTACAACAGAGTTCTTTTAGTTTTACTACAAAGCCTGCGAAAAGTATTGGGACAATTTCCGAAGTATTATGTTCACTTTCCCGAGTAATTTGAAGGTTACTAAATTCTGATCTTTGTTAGATGTATACTTAGAAGGCAATTTCGACATAGGATTACGAGGCACATAATTTACTCATTTGTCCAAGCTGCATTCTGAACAATGCAGTAAATAGTGCAGGGGTGCAGCCATGATACTTTTGGAAAAAGTCCAATCGCAAACGCACGCTTAGTTTCATATATATTTATTGCTATCGAATTATGGCTTATGGCTGCTAAGAATCTACAAATCTTTTAAAACATTTTACGACTTCCAGTTCTGACTATTTCATCGGCTTCTTCTTGGGTTCTAACCCAGTAACCGGGCTTACTTGGCCATAAACTAAAGTCCATTTTATGACTCAGAGATAATCCATGATTGTGACACTTCTCATAATCTGGAAACAAATCATCCCCACCCTTAACAAATTCCTTGTAGGCAAGTCCGGTTATTCCGATTACAGCTCCGCTGTAAAATCCCGTTTGAATACACTTGGCTAAATGACACGAAAAAGACAAAATTGTAAAACAGAACACATGGGTTACAAATGATTAAACAGTACACTATTCTATTTCTTACTGTGAGCACCGATGACCAAACCAGCACCAACTCCTCCCCACAAATGATTAGTGGCCTCATTTGAGTGTCTCAGCGATGCCGCAAGATTAACAGCGGCTATATAGGACAGACCACCTCCAATTAACACTCTTGAGTGATGCAATAGTCTTTGAATAGCGTGGGTGACTCCCTGAAATAGATAAACAGGATATTAAATAAAAAATCATAGTACCATATTTAATTTTATTACCAAGAAGTACTGAAGTACTTACTTTGTTTTCATTGACGCCAACTACGTCAATAATTGTAAAAAATCCAGTGGCTATTCCAGTGTATTTGGACACGACCAAGGCTTTAGTAACAATATTTTCATCATCTTTGCCTTCAAAAATGTATTTCAAACGTAATCCAAACCTGTCCTCATAAGCACGCCGAGTTACCGGCCCAGTAACCGAGAATGGTATCAGACGATCCATGCTGTTGATTATAGTAAGGAGCCAATTAGAAAACTATTATTGCCATTTTATCCTTGAAAATATCTTATTGTTATAAATAAATAGAAGTCAGACACTCAAGTGCACTGAGATGAGACCAAAATTAACATATGCTTCTAGAAGGTGTTTGCCTATTTACGTTTTGCACTGACTGATTACTGAGATTACTGTCTGACTGACTGAGCATTTGAATAAATATAATTTTTTTAAATTTTAATTTGGGGCTTTTTGTAAAATGGTAAACGGTAATCCCCAATGGGATCTCAGGAGCCACTAGAAAATTAACAAATAACAATAAATAGATTTAAGGCTGTACGCAAAAACATTTCAGAAGTCTTACTTTCATTTTTTGTGTTTGCTAGTTCATTTATTATTCCCATTGTCAAACAGAGCTAGGTTGGAAGTTTGAATATATAACATTAGGGGAAAATGAAATATCAAAGTCTCATTGCAATATTAAGTATTCTTATTCTTACATTATAATAAATATATAAATAAAATAAAATGTTTTGATGCCTTGCGACTTCTGGTGTTCTGGTTCACAACTTGGAATAGGTGAAAAATTAGGCAGCAATACGAGACGACTCAAAGGACGTTAATAATATTTGAAAATCTACATCCAGTAAATGTTAGAGCAATAATTTTTAAATATAATGAGCAATTTTTTGGAGTTCTTCACATCTAATTTGAAAATTAATAATGTTAGATCTCTGTGGTTTGAATTAATCGATATTTCCCCCTTTCGTAATGCATGAGGTCAGCTGTGTGAAATAGGTATAAACCGCCTCCTACAACAGCCGCCGCAAGAAATAATGTTATTATGCGGGATTCGGGTTTCCTCTAAATTCCGAGAAAAACGGTCCCAGTCCGTGCTCCAGTCCAGAGGGTTTTTAAATGTAAAATAAATACCCCAAACTCCATTAGCTCATGCAGTAATCTCTTCGGTGAAATATTACCAGCCCAGTGATCCAGTGCAACCATTTTTGGCATTGTACTACCATTTATTATTATTTTTCGATAGGGAGGCTACCTCGATACAGCGTGTATTTTTTTTAAATTCAATTATCTATTAACAATTTATTAAATATGTATATTCTTTTCTTTTAAAACACTTTCTAAAATAAAATTGAAGTGTTGATGAATAGTCTTCTGACTTATCAGCTATATATTAAATTCAGGAGAATCGATTCATCGAATATCGGAAGTCGGAGTTGCATGTAATGGAAATAAAAAAATTACTCTTTCAGTTCATGAGAAAATCCATACTTTTTATTACATCTAATTTCCTTGCATTCCTTTTTAATTTATCCCCAACTACTTTTGAAAAGTGTTGGTTTACAATCTACTTTACAATTAACTCACTTTTATATAATAACCTGGTAAAATTACCCTTATGTACTAAAAATGTATAATTTGAAAGAAATGAATTACTCATCTTCTAAATACAAGAAGTGGCATACATTGGCCAGATCAAGATCGGACACTGGAAGAATTGGCCTTTCAGCATCTAAGATAACTTCCTCTTGTTTTCGGTGAAGCTGAAGATCCATATTTTGGATTCCTGACCATGTACGACTATTAATACGCTGGTGGGATGGGGTAAATTTAGGGTTTTCTGATTTCATTTTCGATGACTTTTTCAACTCACTAAAATAGTTGAGAGGAAGAGAGTAAGGGTCTGTAGTGGCACTTGATTCGTCTAAATTGCAATCATGACTGCAATGCATGGCAGGATAAATACAAAATGCAAAGAGAAATAACGTAGTACACAAATAAACAGGAAGGGCTAGACCCCAGTAAACCTGTGGGGGTTCGTAAATCCATCCTTTGTACCAACTACTAGGGGCTAGCATCCATACAAAA
>JABJWA020000029.1:0-76023 GCA_020352615.2 Yoshiicerus persimilis
ACCTGTTGTTTTCATAGCCTTGCCTTGATGTTTCACACCAGACGGATCCAGTTTTAAGGATTTTGGAATAGGTATATGTATTGGCATAGATAGGTTAATGTTTTAATGAGAATCTTTGAAAAGAAATTCTTGTGGTTGGCTACAATGAATATGAAAGGAGATCTGGGAATGAATCTGTAGAGTAGCGTTGAATTTATGGGTTGCCTGACCCAAATTCCAAAAGTTTTCTTCTGCTTTGTTTCGCTCTTTAGCGTACTAATTTTCATTCCTTGGTTTGTTTCACAGGAAAAGACAGGGTTATTTACAACGATGCTAAATAAGCTAGCTAAATAGTGGAACTTTAAACCTTCCGAGTATACGAATAGTGCAAAGTGCCATATGAACAGCAGAATTTTTAGTGCGCTCCACAAGAGAGATTTACCGTATCTAATGCTTTCTGATGCCCTAAAAGCCCAATAGCAGTATTACTGTATTACATGTATTTCAATTAGACTTATTGAAACCAACTTGCTTTCAGTCTGTTTACTGCATTCTACTAATAGGGCAGATACATAAACAGAACACAATCATTCAATGCATATAACACATTCTCTATAAAGTATTGAGAAGTGAGACCTTAATCTTAATGCACATAGAAAATTGGAAAAACTACACTAAACAGCAACACCGTGCTGCAACCAAACAGCTTAAGTAAATAGTCCGCAAAACCACTGGTGTGAATAGTGGGGAATAAAAATTACATTTAGGCAATTGGTTCCGATCCGAATGGAAAATGCCTAGTAAACCAAAACGAAACCTAATCACACGAAGAACATAGGGATTGAGTACAGATGCCTAAGCATTAAAATAGGGATGATACCTTTGGAAAGGGTGAGTGATAACAGATCTAATCCCAGTACACTCTAGCACTTTAGGAAAGTAGTATCTTTTGAAAGCATCTTTTTTGTCTTTATATCCAAAGAGAGCCGAATCGTTATTTGATTATGCTAACCGAGTTTTTATGACGATACAAAAGGCAATTCAATCTTGTATGTACTTAGGTATCATGGTTTTCGATTTTCCATTACTGAAGACGTCACTAAGCAAATGAGTCGCAAATATATGTATTATCCAATGTCATTGTTAGGATTTTGTTTACGTTCGCTCACTCATCTTCCTTTCAATAACAACCTATATCATATCTAGCATTTTTTCTCGGATACACTAATCTGATAGATACAACTTACGAAAGAAAATATGATATGTAGGTAATTGATATGTGAATGTGACATGGTACATAATACATAATAAAATTACTTAATTAAATGTACACATAGCAAATAGTCAACATAAATGTAGTCCTCTGAGATTTTAATATAAAATTACGTATTACGTGGATATGTGTACCTAACCTACATTCATAGTACCAACTGCAGACGTAAAAGAATAAGAAAAGGACAGTGTGTAAACACTAGTTTATTTGTATTTATCTAGATTTTGGAAGGACATCCAGTATTATCCGTTATATTGTATTGCATCATTTGAAGCCTTCCATCCTCAATAGATAAATAGAAATGCCTATTTAACGCCATGCTTGTTGTGCAGTTGGGGAAATGTGTAACTAATTGGACTGCGTGATAATAGTTACTGATGACGACAGGTTTGACATCATTCGAGATATACCTCCTAGGTAGATTCTCCAGATAATAGAGACTTCTCATCAGAATCCCTAGTTGAGAGTACTGGATATCCGAGAAAGAATTTTTCCATGACATCATAGAGCGAAAACAACTTCCTCACTGCTCTACTCTAACTAATTGAGAGGGTTCTTTCTAGAAAAGAAACCATGTCAAAATATTTTGATGGGTGGATCTGTATTATTCCGTTACTAAACTTTGTCAAAACGAAGGACATTAAGTACGGAAGTTCTTTGTACTATAATTGCAGAGGTTATTACTTGCCGTTAGCTAATGGAATAAGAGATGCAATATTGCTGGCTACTTGATACATTGATGCGTTACTAAATATTGGTGAAATGATCTTTAAATCCTTTCATGCTTATCCAAGTACGAGTTTCCATTTTCGGTTTACTACAAATGCAAGTTACACAATCAAATTGGTAAGCATATTGCATTTCGTTATGAACTTGATAGCTTTTCTAACTTATACTCTTATAACCATAATAATTACCGAAGCTTTTAGTGTAGTATCCAAGTTCTGTGTATCCAAATGTTTAAGGAATATAGACCTTCCTCAATTGTTTTGAGTATTTCTATGTACTTTATTTGTTGTTTACAAATCACAAATTTATTATTTATTTTCATTTGATTTCCTGATTGAGTTCCCTTATGGGTTTCCTGTGTACGAGAAGATTAGTTATATTCTTATTGGAGAGGTCACTGGAAATAAGCTTTTTGATGTAGCTTGCATAACAGGAAGAAAATCATTTGAATAAGTACTTTCATCTGTCATTCATGCTCATTTTCTTAAGGCAAAGGTCTATTCTGTACCATAATAGTATTAAGACTAACAAGGCAGTTCATAGTGCACTGAACTGAAATTACATCAAGAACATTATACTCCTCAAAGTTGTGACCGTCATTTATATTGCTTTGCATACAATAATTATATAACTTAAACAGTTCAATTTTCCGTGAAGTCTTCTACTTATCAAATTCGTAGCATAACGAAAATTGTATATCTGTGCGTATAGGAGACATTACTAGATATGCAAAGCTATGTATTCTAGCTACTACTTTTGCATACATACATTTAATCTATTTATTTTCAAACCAGCAAGATCAAACAGCTTTTATCAACACTGAAACATAATCAGAACTGAAATTCAACTAAGCATTTCACATTTCATGCATGAGGAAAGGAAAATTTAAAGGTCTATCTCGGGTAGAAAAGTGTGTTCAGAGTACTTACTTAGAGTTTTCTCCGGTTGATATTAGGAAGCATTGCGTCATTTTGAATTTATTTGGTAGCATTAATATGAGTAACTGCACCAACGTGTATTATCACGCTTTTCGGCATCACTATCTATATCAAACTTCTGTGAATGCATATCTTCAGTCATCTCCTGAAGAACAGTCGTATAATATTTCCTTCAAAGAAAGTAAATCAAATAAGTCTCCTTCATTACAGTTCTTGGAAAACAATAGTGTTAATTACTGTTTCTTTAATTCAGTTCGTTAGCGCTACATTTTCATCTGATTATGGTATTCTTGGTTATTTATCCATAAAATGTCAAGAGTACATATTTTATGTGAACACAAATGTAAGCCCTGCTAGTTATAGATGCTACTATTATAGAAAATTAATAGCTATATATGTACAATTATATTACCATATATGCTTTTATTATGGGTTCCCTAAGAGTTATTTCTGTCTGAAAAGTAAATGCTCTTGACTTTCTAGACTTAGCGAGCTAGTGAAATAACTTGATTTAGTCATCATGCATTTTCTTCGCAAAGCAAAGTTAATACGGATGTGCGTAATCCGCCTTAGTCTGCGTAAGCTAATATAAGTACCCCTTTGGAGCCAATATAGCTATTCACAGAAAATAAATGATAAGATTGCATGCTATTTTGAATAAACTGTGACAGTTGAAATTCATAATGTTAATAAAATCGTGTTTATTTATGATTTTGCAGCTTTGACGGTTCGTTATCTGACGAGACGCTATATTGGAGAATATAAATCCAACACAGGTACGTTAAGTCACTTTTATGATTATAGTTGACAGAAATACCATCTTGTGTAGACAGGAGTACAGGAGCGACTTTAAAAACGTAGCTTTACTTAATAGAGGTAGATTCTGCACATAAATTCCTTATTATGAATCTTGTTGGTAAGTCTATTTTAAATAAAAGCAATTTGTAGCGAATGTAATCATCCATACGAAATGAAGATGATGGAAAAGTTCTTTCGTGTACATTGTGCAAGGCGCCATGGGCTGTAAGTAGACGTGTGTTATAAAATCGAGGAATATAATTTGGTTTGACAGGGCAAATAGTTCAGTTTATTTTGCATTGGGTAGTAGACATGCAGTAATTGCTACGTGAACCTAACGAGTAATGGAAAAGTGGGATGCATTTATCTACTATAGGTTTCTTACATTTATCACCTAGTGCCATAGATATGGACGTGTCTTTTATTCAGTCTATAAAAATACCGTTATAATCCCAAGGTGATTCTTTTTTGAAGATATTTTATATTAGAAACTTTTCTGAACCCGAAATAGATTGTTGAATTTAACGAAGAATGAATGGAAAGGACATTTTCTATGACTATGGTCAGCACCTAAATGTATGGTCCATTAACTTCTGTATATATCTAAAGTACAAATGGAAAATTTGTAGTTTAGATCAATAGTAAAGGTTTACGTTAGCAAATACTGCAAACGAAATATAATAAGAATACTTGAAATTCTATATTCTAGAACACATAGTAGCTTACATAGTTACATAGGTAGTAATTACTACAAAACTGAGTTAATAAAAGAAAAGGAAAATAATAGTAAACCTAAGTAATTGAATAGTCAGATGTAGTATGTAGTCGTTTGAGTGAAGACAAGGAAAAATATCCTGTCTTGTTCACTTTCTCAATATTAGATAGAATTAAGGCGCCTTTATGTACTGTACAATATAGGCTACGTGAGACAGTTGCTGTCGTCATGTAATTTTGATTCGGGACATGTCTGCAAAGACCATGGAATGAAGTTACAGTTACAGTGTCCAACTATTCGCATCTGGAAGAAAGTGTATCTATGTTGTCTGAGTATGCAGTAGGTGTCCTCACTATTAGTTAGTATAGTACATAGGTAGATAATTATGAGATGATTGAATTTCATTGCAAACATGAGCAAGGCAAGCCAACAAGACTTATCGTAAGAAAATCTACCAAGACATATGTGTTACTCACACTTGTAATGTGGGCACAAGTCTCTGTTAGTGTGTACTTATGGTTAGTTGAGTTAAGTAGAATATATTTATTGGACGCTAAGAGAAAGAAAAAGTCTTCTGTACCTATATAGAAAAGATGGAAAAAACCGAATCCGAGTAAGAATATCTGACGCCAGTGTGTCGCGCCAGAAAACACCCATATGAGAGACCTGTATTACTTTTGAAGGAAAGTTTGGCTATATAAACCCATCAAATACTCATATGTAGGCAAAGGCAGTAGATAAAATTCGTGCGAAAAGAACACACAGCTAACATTACTTATGTGAACTACAAGTTTATATAATTTGCCAAAGTGAATTCAATTGGTGACGAAGACAGAGTTTCCCTTGCCTAACCATACAACACTTACATTGCATCTGTGTAGCAATTTCAGTTTATTGCTACTGTCAAGACGCAACCTAATGTTTCATTGAGTCTTCATTGTAACTTGCTATGCAAAAAATTATTTATGCGTGCTGAATTGCAATGCTTTTAATTATCCACGAACGTATTTTTTCACCCTTATCAAAACAGTTTCAGCAAACTGCAAGGTTTTATATTACATAAATATTTATGCATATCAAAGTATGAACAACAACAATTGAGACAGGGCGCCGAAGAAGGGCGAATTTGAAAATCAAAATTTTCGAAAATATAATAAACAAAATAAAGTAGAATTAGGGGACATTCATAATTTTTTTTCAAAAATAAACTAAGTTTATATAGGTATTAGATACCCCTCAAAAAGCAATATGAACGTTGCTAAGGTTGTATACATGAGCTCTTTATAGGGTCGGTTCAAATGACAATTCACTGTAGAAAATTGTGAACTTTTTCATTTGAGCCCACCTGAAATACTCGGGAGGCCCTAGACAAAAATCCTAGTCATTTGCGAACCCTATTTCAAAGATAACAATATTCCTGGGCCCAAAGTGATAGAGACGGAATAATGTGGAATTGCTTATAACATTTATTAGCAGCTAAAATCTGAAAAAGTGGCTGCAAAATTTTGATTTAAATTTTGAAGGCGATTGAGGACAAGAGCGTATTTAGGGAGCACGGGGGCACATGCCCCCCCTAAATCCGAGAAAATAAAGAATTTTTTTCAGAATAAGGCATACAATCGTAAAAATTCTTTGCGCTCCGCGCAAATGTAAATTATTTATGCCTAAACCCATTCAGGCTTCTTGGCCTAAACATATCTGAAAACAGCAAAATTTCTTGCCCTTCGGGCAAAAAAATCATGTTTCGAAAATATCATTTAAAATCTTTTTCGAAATTTTGCCAATATGTACTATGTTTGCCCACATATAGCTTAAATTAGCAAAATTTCTCGCTCTATGCGCGAAAATGAGAGTCACTTTTGGCAATATTATTTGGTGTGCCCCCTTTGATCAAATTCTTGGATACGCCCTTGATTGAGGAATACAAGTACTTTTTTCGCTTTTGAAAGACAAATGATACAAAGAAACTTTTTTTTGCACGCAGTTCAAAATGTTTTAACATTTAAAGATAACATGGGGAAATGCGTTTATTTACCCGCAGCACAAACTTTTTCAATATTTAAGCCTACTATTCAGTTCCACTTTTCGGCCTGTTTTCGTAAATTTTTTCTTTGCTTCAAATTTCGTTTTTTAGTACTCATAAGATTTTTCACCTCGAAAATTCCGTTCACATTGCGATTTCGCAGGAGTAGGTTAGCGAAAAATACATTGTTTTTGCTGAGAGAATATTTCGTGAGCAATGAAAATTTTAACCCAAAATTGTTGTTAGGGAAATAAAATACTGAATACTAGGCTTTATTGAAGTGTAAAATATGGATGGAAATATTCAGCAATATTCTCAGCTCAATTATTTGCAGCAAAATAAGAATTTTTTACTTAAAACTGCAAAGAAAATCTAGAAGAATGTTTTTCTCAAAACAGAATACTTGCGTTCTATTGGCTGGTGGTAAGTCAGGGTACTATTATCTTCCGCGGAATGACCAAGCGTTAGGCCCCCATGCCGCATAGGTGCGAGGCCCTACGCGGTCGCATAGTCCGCCTAACTGTAGAACCGCCACTGAATTCTATATTGCTAATTTTTTTATTGAATAATGAATCCTCGATTAATGGTTTAATACTTTTCAAGCAGTTTTAGAAAAAACTCGTTGTCAAAACATTGTATTTTTTATCGAAATTATATCTATTCAACTACCTTCTGTAAATTTTCAGAGTATAGCAATGAAAGCTAAAGGGTAGATCCAGTTCAACGTGAAAGCAGTAGCCAAGGGTATTCCCGGCAGTCTACTTGAGACACCCCGTTAACCTATTAGATTTTTATACATGCGCGTAATCTATGCTTACCGTAAAAAGTATGCGGAACAGAGATGGAACCAGGAAAGTTGAGTCAAAGTAGTGGCATGGGACTCTTCATAGGCTTTGGGATACTGCATTTCAGACAGGGCTAATTTAAAAAATGCATACACAGAGTGCGGATATGTATTTATTTAAAAAATAATAAAACACATTCCGGATATGTATTTATTTTAAAAAAAACAGACAGAGTGCGGATATGTATTTTTTTAAATCCAAGGAATGCATACAATTAACGAATAAATAATATTTTAAATAAATAAGGTCAGCCACTCCTCCATTTTCAAAGTTATGATAAAACGGTCTTTATATTTGAAATAAGCGCACTAAATTACCCCGTAGGGATCAATATTATTTTATTTAAATGAATTTTGAAAATTTTAAAGTGTGGGTGGTCAGCCACTCCCCCATTTTCAAAGTTATGATAAAACGGTCTTTATATTTGAAATAAGCGCACTAAATTACCCCGTAGCAATCAAGATTATTTTATTTAAATGAATTTTAAAAATTTTAAAGAGTGGGTGGTCAGCCACTCCCCCATTTTAAAAGTTATGATAAAACGGTCTTCATATTTGAAATCAGCGCACTAAATTACCCCGTAGCGATCAATATTATTTTATTTAAATGAATTTTCAAAATTTTAAAGAGTGGGTGGTCAGCCACTCCCCCATTTTCAAAGTTATGACAAAACGGTCTTCATATTTGAAATCAGCGCACTAAATTACCCCGTAGCGATCAAGATTATTTTATTTAAATGAAGTTTGAAAATTTTAAATAGTGGGTGGTCAGCCACTCCCTCATTTTCAAAGTTATGATAAAACGGTCTTCATATTTGAAATAAGCGCACTAAATTACCGCGTAGCGATCAAGATTATTTCATTTAAATGAAGATTGAAAATTTTAAAGAGTTGGTGGTATTTTCCATTCTAATTATTAAGTAAGTCCATAAATGCAAATTCAAAATGCTCCTCTCCTCAAATGACGTAGCAACATTAATGCACAAGCCTTTATTTCCTAAAATTTTGTCCGTTTTTGAACTTTATTTGGCAAGAAATGCAACTGATTCCAAGAACAAAAACCTAACAGATTGGTTGGTCGGGTATCCTACTACGCAATGTCGTTTGTTTTGTTCTTGGAATCAGTTGCGTTAATGATATATTAACGTTTCAAAATTTGAAATTTTTTTCAAAAAAGTGTAAATTTTTTGTACTTGGTAATATTTTTAAAAGTATTTTAGCTATAAATTGTAACATATATACGCATATGCCGCCATGGTTGCTCAAATTTTTCCCGTTATGAAGCTGTAAAGCAGTTTTTCAAAAAAATTTCGAAATTTTGACAAGAATTTTAAGTTGGTATATTTCCTAAAATACACTGCCAAAAATATTCTGGTTTTTTGCAAAAGGTCCAAAATTTAATATCCGACCTTTTGAAATCCGTATTTTTCTAATTTGCGAAACCTCCAAAATTAACTATTTGAAATTCTTACGCTTGAACTGGATCTACTCTAAAGTACAGGTAGACTTTTTCGGGAGACCTACTACAAACGCAAAATTAAAATAGAAATTACAGTAGTAAAAGATTTTGATCACTAAAAGAGTGCTCGCCCCAATTTTTGCACGTTCCCCTAACTTTCTGTGGGGTTCAGATTTTGATCTCCAAGGATATTAAAATTGAATTTCGAAATTCGCCCTTCTTTGGCGCTCTGTCTCAATTGGTCTTATTTGATTGTTTCTTGATTTCGATAAGATTTCACTAACTTCAATGTAAGGATAAAAATTTTAAGGCTTATCATATAGGATAGGTCTAGCCAGGGCTCCCATGTTTTAATTCACCACAAAACTTAGGAGGGTTTCAAGCACCAGCACCACAGCAATACAAACCACAATGGCAAACAAAATTTCAACATTGAATTTCCAGAAATCCACGCGATCGATTTTTCTCAAACTGGCACAGATTATAGTCCTATATACACTTGTTAAAATTCATATTTCAAAAAGGGCCGCTCGGCATTGGTTTGGCGGGGAAAAAATTTTTTGTGGTAAATGACTAAAAATTTCAACATTGAATTTCCAGAAATCCACACGATCGATTTTTCTCAAACTGGCACAGATTATAGTCCTATATACACTTGTTAAAATTCATATTTCAAAACGGGCCGCTCGGCATTGGTTTGGCGGGGAAAAAATTTTTTGTGGTAAATGACTAAAAATTTCAACATTGAATTTCCAGAAATCCACACGATCGATTTTTCTCAAACTGGCACAGATTATAGTCCTATATACACTTGTTAAAATTCATATTTCAAAAAGGGCCGCTCGGCATTGGTTTGGCGGGGAAAAAATTTTTTGTGGTAAATGACTAAAAATTTCAACATTGAATTTCCAGAAATCCACACGATCGATTTTTCTCAAACTGGCACAGATTATAGTCCTATATACACTTGTTAAAATTCATATTTCAAAAAGGGCCGCTCGGCATTGGTTTGGCGGGGAAAAAATTTTTTGTGGTAAATGACTAAAAATTTCAACATTGAATTTCCAAAAATCCACACGATCGATTTTTCTCAAACTGGCACAGATTATAGTCCTATATACACCTGTTAAAATTCATATTTCAAAAAGGGCCGCTCGGCATTGGTTTGGCGGGGAAAGAATTTTTTGTGGTAAATAACTAAAAATTTCAACATTGAATTTCCAGAAATCCACACGATCGATTTTTCTCAAACTGGCACAGATTATAGTCCTATATACACTTGTTAAAATTCATATTTCAAACAGGGCCGCTCGGCATTGGTTTGGCGGGGAAAAAATTTTTTGTGGTAAATGACTAAAAATTTCAACATTGAATTTCCAGAAATCCACACGATCGATTTTTCTCAAACTGGCACAGATTATAGTCCTATATACACTTGTTAAAATTCATATTTCAAAAAGGGCCGCTCGGCATTGGTTTGGCGGGGAAAAAATTTTTTGTGGTAAATGACTAAAAATTTCAACATTGAATTTCCAGAAATCCACACGATCGATTTTTCTCAAACTGGCACAGATTATAGTCCTATATACACTTGTTAAAATTCATATTTCAAAAAGGGCCGCTCGGCATTGGTTTGGCGGGGAAAAAATTTTTTGTGGTAAATGACTAAAAATTTCAACATTGAATTTCCAGAAATCCACACGATCGATTTTTTTCACACTGGCACAGATTATAGTCCTATATACACTTGTTAAAATTCATATTTCAAAAAGGGCCGCTCGGCATTGGTTTGGTGGGAAAAAACTTTTTTGTGGTAAATGACTAAAAATTTCAACATTGAATTGCCAGAAATCCACACGATCGATTTTTCTCAAACTAGCAGAGAATGTAGTCTAATATAGCCTTGTTAAAATACATATTTCAAAAAGGGCCGCTCGGCATTGGTTTGGCGGGGAAAAAATTTTTTGTGGTAAATGACTAAAAATTTCAATATTAAATTGTTAGAGAAGCCCACAACCGATTTCCTTCAAACTTTCACAGATTGTTTTTATTTGGCACAGAAGTTCTGAAGTTGAAATAATTCAATGTTGAAATTTTTTCAGTCATTTGGCTGACCATATTTTTTGTCGACCAAACCTCTGGAGTGACACAAACACGTTTAACCATCGTTTAGTTAAGTCTAAGGAGGACAGCAATAAGTGAAAATTTGAAGGAAATCGGTCGTGGGCTTCTCCTGCAATTCAATGTTGAAATTTTTAGTCATTTACCACAAAAACATTTTTCCCTACCAAACCAATGCCGAGCGGCACATTTTGCAATACGGATTTTAACAAGTGTATATAGGACTATAATCTGTGCCAGTTTGAGAAACATCGATCGTGTGGATTTCTGGAAATTCAATGTTGAAATTTTTAGTCATTTACCACAAAAACATTTTTTCCCCGCCAAACCAATGCCGAGCGGCACATTTTGCAATTGGGATTTTAACAAGTGTATATAGGACTACAATCCATGCCAGTTTGAGAAAAATCGATCGTGTGGATTTCTGGAAATTCAACAATTTGTGCCAGTTTCAGGAAAATCTGTTTAGTTCGATAAATTTTACTTGCCAATCCAAGCATTATTAAACCTGGATTCGTTTATCAATGACAATAATCGATCGTGAACTCTAGTTGTTTAGCTTTTAATTTAATATATTTCGTTGTTTGATGTTGCACATTATTGCTGTTGTGTGCTTTTCATGTGTTTATATTGTCACGTGCATATAAAGTGCTAAAAGTTTACTTAAGAGTCGTGTGTATACGTTTTCACTCTGATTTTGATAAAAATTTGGCATTAATTAATTACCATGGATTTCATTAAAATGATTAAAAAAACTACCACAAAACACTATCATTGAGCGCTCATTTATATCCTCTTTATGAAATGTGCTTCTATAGGACGTGCTAAGTACTCTCCAATGGTAACCAAACAACATATGAATTAGCAAAAGGCCAAATTTCCTAAGCCCATGCCCCAACACATTGAACAATTCAAATTATCAAGACATGATTCGCAAGAAAAACGGAAACTCAATAGTGATTATACCTAAAAAAATGAAAAAAATACAAGAAGGACCGTAAATATATGGGCTACAAACACCCAACGGCTTTTTGCGATACTCAACCTCTGAAGGGAAATAAAAAATAATTTGTGAGCGTTTTTCCATGAGTTTACACAAATTATTTTTTATTTCCCTTCAGAGGTTGAGTATCGCAAAAAGCCGTTGGGTGTTTGTAGCCCATATATTTACGGTCCTTCTTGTATTTTTTTCATTTTTGTAGGTATAGTCACTATCGAGTTTCCGTTTTTCTTGCGAATCATGTCTTGATAATTTGAATTGTTCAATGTGTTGGGGCATGGGCTTAGGAAATTTGGCCTTTTGCTAATTCATATGTTGTTTGGTTACCATTGGAGAGTACTTAGTTTAGCACGTCCTATAGAAGCACATTTCATAAAGAGGATATAAATGAGCGCTCAATGATAGTGTTTTGTGGTAGTTTTTTTAATCATTTTTATGAAATCCATGGTAATTAATTAATGCCAAATTTTTATCAAAATCAGAGTGAAAACGTATACACACGACTCTTAACCCTTCTCAGTTTTTGACATTTTTTGACATAATTTCCCTGGATACCGAAACAACAGATTCTAAACTCATATCACTTCGATATGAGTTTTAATCTAAACTACCTGACAACCCTAGTCGTGTCTTATATCAATCGAAAGCTACTTTCAAGAGCTTTCGAATGATGCAAGTCTTAACGCTGTACAATGATTTGTTCAAAAGTTACTAGGGGTAACATGTCAAAAACCGAAATCGGATTTTTTCGGTCCGGGAAATTTATGGAGGAAATATAATAATGGAATCTTGATTAGGGGCACAAATATTGCCTAGAAAGCAAATAAACAGCCCCCGGTCAAATTGAAAATTCTACGACCAATGTGTGGTTAGCTAAGAAAGCTAAAAAGCATTCTTATAATCTTTAGACTCCTGGAAACTGGGAATAAAATAAGGAAACAATGAATTGGTGTTTGCCTTTGGGACATGTTCACTTTTGGTCAGCAGAACCGAAGACGTTGTCGTCAAGTGATTTAACTTAGAATTGACAAACTGATTGAGTGAGGAAGCCAGGAAAAAAGTAAGTAAAGCATTTCATTGCGCTAAGAGATCCTTTTTTCATATAATTCCTAGGAATTTTTCATTTTACAAGTTTTTATACTAGCAGAATTACAAGTATTGGTTTATGCATACACAAATAGAGATATAGAGGGATGCGTTTGCATATAAGTTGGGATTAGAATTGCATTGTAATGTTGGAGAGGAGATGGGACATTAGAGGAATGCAAATGGAGTGAGATTCGGTTTGTCTACGTCTGCTAAGGCTATGACACAGCTTAGCTTATTTATTTGCATGTCAAGCGAAGAGAAAGTGCTGAGTGTGGTGATAGTCATGTTGTAAATAGGTATGCATACTTATGGCATCAATTTAGTAACGTACTGGTGCTCCTAGAATTTCTAGTACCTATAGCGTAATGCATGCCTGGGAGTATATATAGAGTGGAAAACCATATTTCACTTCTAGTTGCATGGACAAAGCAGAGGGAAGAAGAATAAATAGGGAAGAAGACTATGGAAGATATTATAGAGGAATTGAGGGTTTCATTTATAGGAGAAGGTGTAAACTTAAGTGAACTACCTAAGTGTCAAAAGATATTTATGACTCTGCTTTCCTCCACTAACATAAGTCAAGTCAAACCAAACTTAACAATGTACTTAGCAAAGACTCTCTACCTGATGCTAAGAAAACATCATGAATTAAATCCTCTTCTATTTCACATACCATCCTAAACGAACTATAGCAATCCAACAACATAACGTAACTGACACACAAACAGTTGGGACCATCCGAAATATATTCCTGCTCCTCTTACCCCACATAAAATTGAAATATGACTAACCATTCTGATCTACTTCCACAACCGTCTCAACGTACTATGGTCCCAAACCCTTTGGACCTAGTTAGAAAAACCATTGATCGGCTATTGGGCCGCTTTTCCGCTCGGTGGAATGAATCCAACAAAAGATTCCTTCATGCTGCACTAATCGATCATTCAAGCGTGAAGAATTCTTATTGTTCCACTTTGTTATAACACAGTTGTACCTTATGACGCAGAAGGGGGTTCTTGGTTCCTGGCATATAAATTAACTGTAGGAAATTGGTATGGGTAATTGGAAATTTGGTAATTGGGTGAATCCTCTCGAAAACATAATTGGTATTTTGGATTTGATTGTTCTCACAATATGGGATAAATTTGGATTAGGATTTCTTGCATAGGTTTTTGGTAACAATCTCTCATTATGGGATAGTTTGGAAAGTAATCTCTTACTATGGGTTAGTTTGGGAATAATCTCTTATTATGGGATAATTTGGGAATAATCTCTTATTATGGGATAATTTGGGAATAATCTCTTATTATGGGATAGTTTGTTTACGTCGAAATTATGAAATGAATGTTGTCTCCATGTTTTTCCGTATGGGTAGTCTTACTCTCTAATTGTGATGAGAATTACAAATATTATAATGAACTTACATTACTGAACCCAATTTACAGTAGTTGAACAGTCTCGCAATTTTGGATAATGTTGGTAGTTTTATTTGTAGTCAGAAGTCAAGATTTTTCAGTTGAAAACACAAAACACATTTTATAATATTTATCCTATGGTTAAACCAGCAGCGTAACAGACAATAAGTTGGAGAGAAGATTGCAGTTGAAAATCTGATGATAACTGAGCTCTGCAGGCGGGTTTTGTTGTCAAGTGGTTCATGTCCACTTCGGATTTCTGCTCCTGCTTGTTTTAACATGATTGGAGTCAAGGGAATATTAAGAAAGAGTATAAATAAAGTAAATCTGATCTTTTGCTGGAGAATCTTAAGAAAAGATACTTTAGCATTGAAAAGATTAGTTTTTCCCTCTTGCTCTCGTCCCTTGGCTTTAGCCAATCCTACGCTAAGGGTTGAGGGCGGATCTTTAAGGGTAAGTGGAATTTCAAGTGCTTACTTGATCTTCGCTTCCTTTATCTGTCCGTTACTTTGCTTGGCTTACTTACAAAGTATTTTTTATTATATAAGTATAATTGCTATAGCTTATAGTATTGTAACATATGTCACCCGAAAAGAAAGTACATGTCCTCATGTATAATCTTTTAAGTTGCATTTGTTTTTAATTTTAATTAACTAAATTAATTGTCTTAACTTTATTTTTATTTGGTTTTTATATTTTGCATTGAAAATAGATATCTAGAAGTTTAATACTAATATAATTATTTTATATAATTTTAGGTGTATTATTTAATAAGGTAAATGAAAATTGAAAGTAGGTGTTTGGGAAATAAGTTTACATGTATTTTATATACGCTGTAATTGAAAAAGTTGTTCTTTTGGGTAAACTGAAATATTATTTGTAGGTGTTTGGATTTCAGCTAATTGAATCTCTTCAGGAGGAATTGGTGAACTTTTTAGGGTATATGTGCGTCTATCTATGGGATTTTCAATATCTGGTGTTTGTTTTAATTCCATGTATGTGTGATCATCTGGGTTTATAAAATATTTAGATAATAATGGGATTTTTTGCAAAAAGGTTAAATATGTAGCCATATAATACCTATGTTTGGAAAAAAGTAATTTTAAAGTATACAAAGTAATTATTAAGATTGTTGTAACAATTATTTTTGTAGTAGTATCTCTAATAGGATTTAACGCCATATCAGCTATCAAGTTTCTAATTCTTAACTGTTCATTTGTCAGATCGTTTCCTTTCTGTTGATCTTCAATTATTCTATCTATCCGGCTGTGATGTCGCATCTGTTTCAGTATTCCAAGAAGTGTTTCCTGTTGACTTATTTCTTCCATTGAGTATACTCCTGGTGAGGGTAATGATAGGGAGGGTAATTCTGTTAGTTTAACTATTTCGCTGGGAGATGGAAGTACTGGTATTTGGGTTAGGATTGATCGATTTGATAAATGGATAATGTTTTTGCCATCGTCAAACATAAATAAGGGAGCAGGACATGGCACATCTGTAGGGGTGTCCACTATTTCATGACTTAGTCCTGAAATCCAACCGAATTTCATATCATGTTGGTAAATAAATTGAACTGGCCATTCTAGGGTACAATTGGTACGCGAAAGTAACATATATTCATAAATTTCACTGCACTTAAACACATTTAAAGCGTCACCACTTAACACTGCTCTGTATCGGCGGTCTCGCATGAGTGCACGAACCATGAGGCTTGGTTGACCTCCTTCAGCTAAAGCACGTACAAGCTCAAGCTCTAGTTGGTGGGATCTACAGACTTCTCTGTGTATAGTTTGTATACCAAAAGTTAAATTGGATTTTAATTGCTCATATAGGAAAGCAAATTCAGCGTTGATTTGGGAATCTGGTTTTATAGCAGGACGTCGCACTAAATTTCTTTTTGCACGTTTGGGAGGGGAAACTATATTTTCAAGTTCTGCTGTGGTTATAATATCGTGTTTTAGGGAATTTGGAATGTCTTGGGTATATAGGATTCCTTGGTGACTATATCCTATTTGAATGTCACAGAAAGTAGCTGACGATAGTCCACTTACTGCTAAATTTAGTTCCGGACAAGACATTCTGTCTTCTGTTAATAAGCATTTTGTAGATTGGCCTTTCTTTAATCTACAAATTTTAGCATCGAAGGGAAGCCAAATAAGTACGCCTTGGTCTGTTGGACAGTAACCTCTATATGCTTTACATGCTTCTGTAATTTTCGAAGTCGTTATAATTGTTTCGTCGACATTGTTGATTGACACTTGTAAATTAACAATATAATAATTAGTTACAGTTTTTCATTGTTGTGCGCCCATCGCCAGTCAACGTCGTTTTTTATTTTCGTTCCTGAAAATCCTTCCATTAGCCGAATTAAGTTATCACCATCTGGAGATATTAAAGTTTTAACCATTTTTCGGCATTCATTTTCTGATATTGCAAGTCGTTTTTCTTTTTCCTCATTTGAATACGAATTCCAAAAAAACCAAGTTTGTCTTTTATAATGTTCTATTTTGTAGCACTCATAAGCGTTCATTGTATGATGGGTTATTGCTTGCCACCAAAAAGTAATATCTACCACTTGTGATGGAGCTTGTATTGGAATTAATGGGCAATCGATCGGTGGGGGAATCTTCCATATTACGCCACTTGTCCACGCACGACAATAATAAAGGGGCACAGTTTTCTTATCAAGCGTGTTAAATAAATCATGGACCGAAGGATGAAGGGAATCAGAATTAGGGAATTGTAGTTCACAGTTCACATGGGATAATATACACAAGAAGATTAAGAGATACATGTTGATAATTGAAAGTTTTAGTCTTTGTTTGTAAAAACAAAACGATATGACGAATGCCACACTGGTTTCCGTCTCACTCTTGTTGATCTTCTAGGGGTTGGTGTTTTTCTGGGATGAGGAGTTTGCTCTTCGTCGTCGGAATCACTATCATCAGAGATATTTTCGATTTGTTGAAACGTATCTTCAATTTCTTTGAATGAATTTCTTATGGAATTAAAATTGATTTTGACATGTTTCATCAAATCACAAAAGAATTGTAAAAATGAAGGGTACATTGTTGTTTTAACATATTTCAATAATAAATATTTTACAAAGAATTGGATTATATTGTTTCCTATAATTAATAATTTTCTATCTTTATGTTTTTGCATCCATGTTTCAATTTGTGTATCTATAAATGGATAAGGTATTTCTACTAATTTTATATTTAAAGGTTCTGTTAGTTCTTTTAGTTTAGTAAGGTTTTTTTGTTGGTAAAACTTTTCTAAGTCATCTAAATTGCTAGATTTTAGTAGTAATATATCCTTAATATTATTGTCTTGTAAGATTTTATATACATCATTGGGGTCATAATTATTTTTTACATGTGCAAAAGCGAATGGGATAAATGTATTGTAATTTACATCTTTTCTGGATTATGTTTAATTATCAAATCTTTTAAAAATTCATATAATTTCTTTGGGTTACGAATTTCATTTTCGTAATCTTCTCTAGTTTGGAAAATTTCATATTCTTCATCTTCAGTAATATGAAACTTTTCAATTAGCCTCATTTTGTTTACATGAGTCTTTAATAAACGCTGTGTTATTGTATCTTTTACTTCATATGTTAAATCATTTAATTTTCGTACTACTTCATATTCTCCTAAATATAAATCTACTAGTTTGTGTGATAAACCTTTCCTTATCTTTTTGGGATATCTGATTTTTATTTTTGTACCTATGTCAAATGATACAGGTTTTCTGTGCTTATCTTCTCTTAATTTGTAACGTAATTGCTCTTTTTTAAGTGTTTCTTTTACTAAGTCTCGAATTGCTTTAATATCTTGTAGTTTTGCATTATTTTTGGAAAAATCAGATGTATCAAATTGATAAGGAAAAGTTGGCTCTCTGTTATATAATAATACAAAAGGAGAAAATTTTGTTGACTCTTGTCTTGTAGTATTATAGGCAAAAATTAATTGATTTAAGTTTTTGTCCCAATTGTCATGTGTTTCATTGACATAATGAGAAATCATTTTCGAAATTGTTTGATTTAATCTTTCTGATAAGCCATTACCTCTAGAATTATAGGGAGTTATAAATTTTTGTTGCACGCCATACATTTGTGTGTGCGTTCGCAAAATATTATTTACGTAACTTTTACCATTATCAGATAATATATATTTTGGGCAACCGTGTTTGGTAAAAATTTGTTCTTCCAAGAATTTTGCAACAGTTTCAGCTGTTTGATCTGGAATAGCTCTAATTTCAGCAAATTTAGAAAAGTGACAGATAGCATTTATTACATATTTGTTATTTGAAGTTGATTCAGGAAATGGTCCTAGGATATCTGTCGAAACCATTTCAAAAGGTGTATCGGGAATTGGAAGTGGTTGTAGTAAGCCTTGTATTTTTCCATATTTTCGTTTATGTGAAATACATGACTCACAAGTTCTTATATAATTATATAAATCTGTCTTCATTGTTTTCCAATAAAATCTTAGTGTCAATTTCAAATAACATCTAGTAAATCCTAAATGTGCTGATAGTGGAATAGTGTGTATATCTTTTAAGATTTCTCTTTGCAAAATTTTTGGAATTACTGGTCGTAAATAACCTTTAGCGTTATTATATAGGATATTGTCTTGTATGACATATTTTTCTGGCAATGCTTTCTTTAAAGCTTGACAGTCATTATCTACGTTTTGCATCTGTTCTAAATCTGAATTTGCTATATTTAATACCTCTACTGTAAACGTTTGAACCATATTTATAAAGCAATTAATTAAATTATTTTCAGGACCTTTATTGTATAATAATTCAAAATTGTGTTCTTGTAATAGTAAAGCCCAGTTTGTTAATCTACTTGATATTTTTGTTGTATTTGTCGCAAATTTTAAGCCTACTATTGGTTTATGATCAGTATAAATCTGAAATTTTTTACCTGATATATAGGGATGAAATATTTTTAATGCTAAGTAGATAGCAAAGAATTCTCTCTCTATTGTAGAATAATTTTGCTCTATAGGAGATAAGGTTTTACTGTAATAGGAAATTGGATGTTCCCTACCTGTTTCATCTGGTTGCATTAGTGCTGCACCTATTCCATAACCTGATGCATCAGTAAAAATATGTATTGGTTTGTTTGAATCATAAAAAGCTAATACTGGCGGATTTAATAATAATTCTCTGAATTTTTCAAATGTTTCGATTTGCTCTTTTTCCCAAATAAATTTAGCATTTTTCCGTGTTAAAATTGTTAATGGTTGCGCTAATGTAGCATAGTCTTTAATATATCTACGAAAATAACCTATAAAACCTAAAAATGATTGCAATTCTTTTTGATATTTAGGATATGGCATGTTTTTTAATGAACTTGTTTTTCCTGGATCTGCTCGAATACCTTCTGGTGTTATTATGTGACCTAATATTTTTATCTCTTTGCTTATAAATTTTGTTTTGGGAATTGATATTTTTACACCATATTTACGGAATCTTTTTAATACTAATTCTAAATTTGTTGCATGTTCTTCAATAGTATTATCAGCTAGCATAATGTCATCTATATAAGCCAATACATTTTTCCATAACAATCCGCATAATACAATTGACATTGCTCTTTGATAGGCTGAACTACCATTACATACCCCGTATGGTAATCTTAACCACTCAAATAATCCCAATTGTGTTATAAAGGCTGTTAATGGAATACTTTCTTCTTCTAAGGATAATCCCCAAAATCCTTTTGCTGTATCCATTACTGATATAAATTTTGATCTATTACCTATCCAGTCTAATACTGTTGATGTGTTTGGAATTGGAAAAGCATCTTTGTAGGTTTTTAAATTTAATGGCCTATAATCAATTGCAAATCTTGGAGTTACTTTGCCTTCACATTTATGTCCTTTTTCAACTATTACTACACCCATGCCCCAAGGCGAATGACTTGGTCTAATAATTTTCTTTTGCAATAAATTTTCTATCGTTTCTCTTTCAAATTCTTCTAAGTGAGCTGGCTTTCTATATGGAGATTTCTTTATAGGTTTAGCATCTTCTAACAATATAATACGGTGTTTATAGCAATTAATATTTCCTATTTCACCTGGTTTTGCAAAAACATCTGGGTATTTCTGCAATACTTTCTTCAAAATTTCACTATCTTTTTCTGAAGCATCTGATGATATTCTTTGTAGAATATTTTGTATATGTTCTTCATCGGAACATTCTTTTATATCTTTATTTATGGGTAACTGTTCTGCAGTTATCTCTTCTATTGGTAAATCTTCAAATGTAGACATTTGAGCTACTAAAAATCCTTGTTCTAAAACTATTTCTGTAGAAGTAATATTAAATACGGGCAGATATATATTTTTCGCATATTTCTTCCTCATTAATATATCTGGCATATATAAATGTTTATTAGCTAATTGCAGACTCATTGAAAAAGTATTTAATTCTGCAAAATCATTTCCACCTATAACTGGAATTCGTTTTACAGTGTTTGGCTTAATTATTGTTTTTCGTTTTAAATAATACGAATGTTTCTTATCCCTATCTATTTCCTTATTAACTAATTTATCCTCAACTTTATTATCTTCGCTTGTGGTGTTAATGTTTGCACTTGTTTGGGTTTGGGAAATTGATTGTTTATTTACATTTTTCATTGTAGTAAAGAAATTTTGTACAAATACTAAGTGTTTTTGAAAAGCTGTATCTTTAATTGATCTATAAATATTACTATAATCTATTTGGATAGATTCAGTATTTAAATGCCAAAAGAATTCTATCGGACGCATTTTTACAAAAAAATTATCAATTCGAAGTTTTTCTGGCCCAAATAATATTTCACAGTTATGTGGTTTCATAAAATCATTTCCTAGCAATAAATCATACTTAAAGTTTTCTACTACTAATGCTCTTAACTGAATTGTTTCAGGTGTATCTTTAAATGATAAAGTTAGTGTTGTGTAGCCCTGAATCATTATACGGTTATTTGTTATTCCTCTTACTGTTAATGTTTTACTTATAGGTATTGGAGCCGAAGTTAACATTGATGCATTAACTATAGAAATACTTGAACCACAATCTACTAATATAAGAGCTTTCTTCCTATTTACATAGCCATCTATGTTTATCAAAGCTTTATCTACAGGCTTTCTACAGATATTTAATACATAAGTTGTTAATCGTCGTAGTTTAAATGGATTTCTTATGTAATAAGTTGTATTACTTGTTCTTGGATAATAATTAGGATTGAAATAATTAAAAGGTCTTTTGAAATTTAGGTTGTAATCCCTTTTGTTTTGTATATTATTGTGTTCGGCGGAGTGAATTAGGTTGTTGCGGAACTCCGCCCTTCTCCGTTTTTTTGATTTTTAGGGTTTAAATTGCAAGCACTTCCCCAATGGCCTAATTGTCTACAAAATGGACAAGGTGTTGTTGGAGGTCTGTATGGTTGTTTTTCCTGATTGTTTCGAATTGGTAATGTGCATTGATTTGTGTAGTGATTTGTGCGATTGCAGTTGTTGCAACGCCTATTCCTATATTGGAAATTTTGCTGCCTATTTTGCCAATGTTGACGCCTTTGCAATGTATTGCAAGTATTTGCTGTGTGATTGAACATACCACAAAGTTGACATTTTACTGTGTTCCTTTTATAATTATTCTTGTAGGAATTTATATTATTGAAATTTTGATTTTGTGAACTGCTAGGTTTTGTATTTGTAGTTGTCTGCTCATTAGAAATTGCCTTTTCTGTCCACGAAGTTAATGCAGCTGTCTGCTTCTCAATTAGTTCATTTTGCTTATCTAACTTTTTAGCAATAATACTATCTTCTAAAGAAATATTATTAATATCTTCTGAAGCCTGAATAAGTCTCAAAGTTTCCTCAGCTTTCCTCATATTTGTTAAAAATTCATCTACAGTTTTTGCTTGCAGTGGGATTATAACTTGCATATAGCTTGGCTTTAGTCCTTTTGTGAGTCGCCTAACTTTGCCTTCTTCCGACATTTTAGGATCATAATCTTTCATTAAATCCAACATGTCATATACATATGCCTCAGGTGTATCAGCTAAAGTTTGTTTCCTTGCTAACATTTTATCTTCAGCTTCGTCTTTTGATGAAACATTTTTAAATGCTTTTTGTAATTCCTGAGTTAATTCTCCCCAAGTTAATGGCGGAACTACAACTGCTGCACCACCACCAGCGGCTGCTGCGGCTGCTACTGCGGCTGCTGTGGCTGCGATAAGCCATTGCTCTACCCAAGTAATGTACCATTTTTGAGCACTACCTAATAAATAATTTGGCAATTGAAGTGTTTTAATTTCATCTGTCCAGTTATTTGATTTAGCTGCAATTTCATATTGCTGTAAGTATTTATAAGCATCTTCATCTTTCCTACCACTAAATTTTGTCGGTACTGCTGCTACTTTGACAGGTTTGGCTGCCATTTTAAATTCTAAATTTTATCAATTGAAAACAAAAATTATAGAAATTATAGAGATTTTGAGATTTTATCTCCTTCTAAACATCATAAATAATTCTAACCTTTCAAATTCAAAGAATAATGGTTTAGGAATTATAGTAAATAAATCTTGATAAAGAAATAATTGTAAAGTTTCAGCTTCCTCAAAAGTTTCTATATATTTAATATGAATAGATTTGCTATATTTGTTATAATAAATTGTTTTGTTGTTATTAAAATGCAATCTTAGCTTTTTGAGTAATGAGTTTACGGTAATTGTTGGATATTCTTCTCTATCAAAATGAATTCTGACTATATAGGTAGTCATAGTTTTACTAAATTTTCTACAATAAGTTGTCAAATGTTGTGTACCTATTGGGAAGAATACGACATTGTTTTTGAAAATGTCCTTTCCTACCACAAATATAACAAGCAATTTTCGAATTTCTCTTGTTTAAATTATTATATCTAGGTTTGTTTGCTGGCTGAGCATTTTCTATTTTAATTGTAATTGTTGATCCCGGTTTGGGGTTAGTAATTATAATTTGTTGTTGGCCTGACATGATTGATTAATTTCTATTCCTATTTATGTTCTTTAGTGTCACTATTTCGTTTTTCTGATTGGTTAGCTAAATTTGTTTTGTTAATATTTAAATTAAATACTTTTAAAATTATTGGATCTAATACTAGCGAACCTTTAATACCTGAAGGTGTTTCAAATCTTACTTTTGATTTTTGAGAATTTTTGTTGTCTAGCGTAAAAGTCTCTTTTGAATTCGACATAATTCTATTAAAAGGAATTCGTAGATTTAGTTAGCATTAATTTGGCTTTGTTCTTTAACATTGTACCATTCAGTTTTTCTAACATGTTTACAACTGCTGGCAGATCTGATATAATTGCTATAATTGTTAATAGTAATAGGAAAGTCAGTACAGTAATACAGCAAGACATTTTGAATTACATATAATTAAAATTAAAATTTTCTACAGGTAAGTTCGTTTAAAAAAATTTTTTGAAAATTTTCTAAGTTATTCAAGGTTTAAAAAATTTTGCCGTGACCTTGGCCAGGTGTGACCCACTTTTCTATTTTTTCTAGCTAATTTTTAAATTTATTTCGAATTTTTGTAAAATTTTAACTAAATATTTAAATTTCCTAACAATTAAAGTATACCTCTAAGGGCCACCATAATTTTATCTATGTTATAACACAGTTGTACCTTATGACGCAGAAGGGGGTTCTTGGTTCCTGGCATATAAATTAACTGTAGGAAATTGGTATGGGTAATTGGAAATTTGGTAATTGGGTGAATCCTCTCGAAAACATAATTGGTATTTTGGATTTGATTGTTCTCACAATATGGGATAAATTTGGATTAGGATTTCTTGCATAGGTTTTTGGTAACAATCTCTCATTATGGGATAGTTTGGAAAGTAATCTCTTACTATGGGTTAGTTTGGGAATAATCTCTTATTATGGGATAATTTGGGAATAATCTCTTATTATGGGATAATTTGGGAATAATCTCTTATTATGGGATAGTTTGTTTACGTCGAAATTATGAAATGAATGTTGTCTCCATGTTTTTCCGTAGTGTTAGTCTTACTCTTAATTGTGATGAGAATTACAAATATTATAATGAACTTACATTACTGAACCCAATTTACAGTAGTTGAACAGTCTCGCAATTTTGGATAATGTTGGTAGTTTTATTTGTAGTCAGAAGTCAAGATTTTTCAGTTGAAAACACAAAACACATTTTATAATATTTATCCTATGGTTAAACCAGCAGCGTAACAGACAATAAGTTGGAGAGAAGATTGCAGTTGAAAATCTGATGATAACTGAGCTCTGCAGGCGGGTTTTGTTGTCAAGTGGTTCATGTCCACTTCGGATTTCTGCTCCTGCTTGTTTTAACATGATTGGAGTCAAGGGAATATTAAGAAAGAGTATAAATAAAGTAAATCTGATCTTTTGCTGGAGAATCTTAAGAAAAGATACTTTAGCATTGAAAAGATTAGTTTTTCCCTCTTGCTCTCGTCCCTTGGCTTTAGCCAATCCTACGCTAAGGGTTGAGGGCGGATCTTTAAGGGTAAGTGGAATTTCAAGTGCTTACTTGATCTTCGCTTCCTTTATCTGTCCGTTACTTTGCTTGGCTTACTTACAAAGTATTTTTTATTATATAAGTATAATTGCTATAGCTTATAGTATTGTAACATATGTCACCCGAAAAGAAAGTACATGTCCTCATGTATAATCTTTTAAGTTGCATTTGTTTTTAATTTTAATTAACTAAATTAATTGTCTTAACTTTATTTTTATTTGGTTTTTATATTTTGCATTGAAAATAGATATCTAGAAGTTTAATACTAATATAATTATTTTATATAATTTTAGGTGTATTATTTAATAAGGTAAATGAAAATTGAAAGTAGGTGTTTGGGAAATAAGTTTACATGTATTTTATATACGCTGTAATTGAAAAAGTTGTTCTTTTGGGTAAACTGAAATATTATTTGTAGGTGTTTGGATTTCAGCTAATTGAATCTCTTCAGGAGGAATTGGTGAACTTTTTAGGGTATATGTGCGTCTATCTATGGGATTTTCAATATCTGGTGTTTGTTTTAATTCCATGTATGTGTGATCATCTGGGTTTATAAAATATTTAGATAATAATGGGATTTTTTGCAAAAAGGTTAAATATGTAGCTATATAATACCTATGTTTGGAAAAAAGTAATATTAAAGTATACAAAGTAATTATTAAGATTGTTGTAACAATTATTTTTGTAGTAGTATCTCTAATAGGATTTAACGCCATATCAGCTATCAAGTTTCTAATTCTTAACTGTTCATTTGTCAGATCGTTTCCTTTCTGTTGATCTTCAATTATTCTATCTATCCGGCTGTGATGTCGCATCTGTTTCAGTATTCCAAGAAGTGTTTCCTGTTGACTTATTTCTTCCATTGAGTATACTCCTGGTGAGGGTAATGATAGGGAGGGTAATTCTGTTAGTTTAACTCCTTCGCTGGGAGATGGAAGTACTGGTATTTGGGTTAGGATTGATCGATTTGATAAATGGATAATGTTTTTGCCATCGTCAAACATAAATAAGGGAGCAGGACATGGCACATCTGTAGGGGTGTCCACTATTTCATGACTTAGTCCTGAAATCCAACCGAATTTCATATCATGTTGGTAAATAAATTGAACTGGCCATTCTAGGGTACAATTGGTACGCGAAAGTAACATATATTCATAAATTTCACTGCACTTAAACACATTTAAAGCGTCACCACTTAACACTGCTCTGTATCGGCGGTCTCGCATGAGTGCACGAACCATGAGGCTTGGTTGACCTCCTTCAGCTAAAGCACGTACAAGCTCAAGCTCTAGTTGGTGGGATCTACAGACTTCTCTGTGTATAGTTTGTATACCAAAAGTTAAATTGGATTTTAATTGCTCATATAGGAAAGCAAATTCAGCGTTGATTTGGGAATCTGGTTTTATAGCAGGACGTCGCACTAAATTTCTTTTTGCACGTTTGGGAGGGGAAACTATATTTTCAAGTTCTGCTGTGGTTATAATATCGTGTTTTAGGGAATTTGGAATGTCTTGGGTATATAGGATTCCTTGGTGACTATATCCTATTTGAATGTCACAGAAAGTAGCTGACGATAGTCCACTTACTGCTAAATTTAGTTCCGGACAAGACATTCTGTCTTCTGTTAATAAGCATTTTGTAGATTGGCCTTTCTTTAATCTACAAATTTTAGCATCGAAGGGAAGCCAAATAAGTACGCCTTGGTCTGTTGGACAGTAACCTCTATATGCTTTACATGCTTCTGTAATTTTCGAAGTCGTTATAATTGTTTCGTCGACATTGTTGATTGACACTTGTAAATTAACAATATAATAATTAGTTACAGTTTTTTCATTGTTGTGCGCCCATCGCCAGTCAACGTCGTTTTTTATTTTCGTTCCTGAAAATCCTTCCATTAGCCGAATTAAGTTATCACCATCTGGAGATATTAAAGTTTTAACCATTTTTCGGCATTCATTTTCTGATATTGCAAGTCGTTTTTCTTTTTCCTCATTTGAATACGAATTCCAAAAAAACCAAGTTTGTCTTTTATAATGTTCTATTTTGTAGCACTCATAAGCGTTCATTGTATGATGGGTTATTGCTTGCCACCAAAAAGTAATATCTACCACTTGTGATGGAGCTTGTATTGGAATTAATGGGCAATCGATCGGTGGGGGAATCTTCCATATTACGCCACTTGTCCACGCACGACAATAATAAAGGGGCACAGTTTTCTTATCAAGCGTGTTAAATAAATCATGGACCGAAGGATGAAGGGAATCAGAATTAGGGAATTGTAGTTCACAGTTCACATGGGATAATATACACAAGAAGATTAAGAGATACATGTTGATAATTGAAAGTTTTAGTCTTTGTTTGTAAAAACAAAACGATATGACGAATGCCACACTGGTTTCCGTCTCACTCTTGTTGATCTTCTAGGGGTTGGTGTTTTTCTGGGATGAGGAGTTTGCTCTTCGTCGTCGGAATCACTATCATCAGAGATATTTTCGATTTGTTGAAACGTATCTTCAATTTCTTTGAATGAATTTCTTATGGAATTAAAATTGATTTTGACATGTTTCATCAAATCACAAAAGAATTGTAAAAATGAAGGGTACATTGTTGTTTTAACATATTTCAATAATAAATATTTTACAAAGAATTGGATTATATTGTTTCCTATAATTAATAATTTTCTATCTTTATGTTTTTGCATCCATGTTTCAATTTGTGTATCTATAAATGGATAAGGTATTTCTACTAATTTTATATTTAAAGGTTCTGTTAGTTCTTTTAGTTTAGTAAGGTTTTTTTGTTGGTAAAACTTTTCTAAGTCATCTAAATTGCTAGATTTTAGTAGTAATATATCCTTAATATTATTGTCTTGTAAGATTTTATATACATCATTGGGGTCATAATTATTTTTTACATGTGCAAAAGCGAATGGGATAAATGTATTGTAATTTACATCTATTTCTGGATTATGTTTAATTTTCAAATCTTTTAAAAATTCATATAATTTCTTTGGGTTACGAATTTCATTTTCGTAATCTTCTCTAGTTTGGAAAATTTCATATTCTTCATCTTCAGTAATATGAAACTTTTCAATTAGCCTCATTTTGTTTACATGAGTCTTTAATAAACGCTGTGTTATTGTATCTTTTACTTCATATGTTAAATCATTTAATTTTCGTACTACTTCATATTCTCCTAAATATAAATCTACTAGTTTGTGTGATAAACCTTTCTTTATCTTTTTGGGATATCTGATTTTTATTTTTGTACCTATGTCAAATGATACAGGTTTTCTGTGCTTATCTTCTCTTAATTTGTAACGTAATTGCTCTTTTTTAAGTGTTTCTTTTACTAAGTCTCGAATTGCTTTAATATCTTGTAGTTTTGCATTATTTTTGGAAAAATCAGATGTATCAAATTGATAAGGAAAAGTTGGCTCTCTGTTATATAATAATACAAAAGGAGAAAATTTTGTTGACTCTTGTCTTGTAGTATTATAGGCAAAAATTAATTGATTTAAGTTTTTGTCCCAATTGTCATGTGTTTCATTGACATAATGAGAAATCATTTTCGAAATTGTTTGATTTAATCTTTCTGATAAGCCATTACCTCTAGAATTATAGGGAGTTATAAATTTTTGTTGCACGCCATACATTTGTGTGTGCGTTCGCAAAATATTATTTACGTAACTTTTACCATTATCAGATAATATATATTTTGGGCAACCGTGTTTGGTAAAAATTTGTTCTTCCAAGAATTTTGCAACAGTTTCAGCTGTTTGATCTGGAATAGCTCTAATTTCAGCAAATTTAGAAAAGTGACAGATAGCATTTATTACATATTTGTTATTTGAAGTTGATTCAGGAAATGGTCCTAGGATATCTGTCGAAACCATTTCAAAAGGTGTATCGGGAATTGGAAGTGGTTGTAGTAAGCCTTGTATTTTTCCATATTTTCGTTTATGTGAAATACATGACTCACAAGTTCTTATATAATTATATAAATCTGTCTTCATTGTTTTCCAATAAAATCTTAGTGTCAATTTCAAATAACATCTAGTAAATCCTAAATGTGCTGATAGTGGAATAGTGTGTATATCTTTTAAGATTTCTCTTTGCAAAATTTTTGGAATTACTGGTCGTAAATAACCTTTAGCGTTATTATATAGGATATTGTCTTGTATGACATATTTTTCTGGCAATGCTTTCTTTAAAGCTTGACAGTCATTATCTACGTTTTGCATCTGTTCTAAATCTGAATTTGCTATATTTAATACCTCTACTGTAAACGTTTGAACCATATTTATAAAGCAATTAATTAAATTATTTTCAGGTAGCCGTGATAAAGTATCTGCTATCTGATGCTGAGAACCTTTATTGTATAATAATTCAAAATTGTGTTCTTGTAATAGTAAAGCCCAGTTTGTTAATCTACTTGATATTTTTGTTGTATTTGTCGCAAATTTTAAGCCTACTATTGGTTTATGATCAGTATAAATCTGAAATTTTTTACCTGATATATAGGGATGAAATATTTTTAATGCTAAGTAGATAGCAAAGAATTCTCTCTCTATTGTAGAATAATTTTGCTCTATAGGAGATAAGGTTTTACTGTAATAGGAAATTGGATGTTCCCTACCTGTTTCATCTGGTTGCATTAGTGCTGCACCTATTCCATAACCTGATGCATCAGTAAAAATATGTATTGGTTTGTTTGAATCATAAAAAGCTAATACTGGCGGATTTAATAATAATTCTCTGAATTTTTCAAATGTTTCGATTTGCTCTTTTTCCCAAATAAATTTAGCATTTTTCCGTGTTAAAATTGTTAATGGTTGCGCTAATGTAGCATAGTCTTTAATATATCTACGAAAATAACCTATAAAACCTAAAAATGATTGCAATTCTTTTTGATTTTTAGGATATGGCATGTTTTTTAATGAACTTGTTTTTCCTGGATCTGCTCGAATACCTTCTGGTGTTATTATGTGACCTAATATTTTTATCTCTTTGCTTATAAATTTTGTTTTGGGAATTGATATTTTTACACCATATTTACGGAATCTTTTTAATACTAATTCTAAATTTGTTGCATGTTCTTCAATAGTATTATCAGCTAGCATAATGTCATCTATATAAGCCAATACATTTTCCATAACAATCCGCATAATACAATTGACATTGCTCTTTGATAGGCTGAACTACCATTACATACCCCGTATGGTAATCTTAACCACTCAAATAATCCCAATTGTGTTATAAAGGCTGTTAATGGAATACTTTCTTCTTCTAAGGATAATCCCCAAAATCCTTTTGCTGTATCCATTACTGATATAAATTTTGATCTATTACCTATCCAGTCTAATACTGTTGATGTGTTTGGAATTGGAAAAGCATCTTTGTAGGTTTTTAAATTTAATGGCCTATAATCAATTGCAAATCTTGGAGTTACTTTGCCTTCACATTTATGTCCTTTTTCAACTATTACTACACCCATGCCCCAAGGCGAATGACTTGGTCTAATAATTTTCTTTTGCAATAAATTTTCTATCGTTTCTCTTTCAAATTCTTCTAAGTGAGCTGGCTTTCTATATGGAGATTTCTTTATAGGTTTAGCATCTTCTAACAATATAATACGGTGTTTATAGCAATTAATATTTCCTATTTCACCTGGTTTTGCAAAAACATCTGGGTATTTCTGCAATACTTTCTTCAAAATTTCACTATCTTTTTCTGAAGCATCTGATGATATTCTTTGTAGAATATTTTGTATATGTTCTTCATCGGAACATTCTTTTATATCTTTATTTATGGGTAACTGTTCTGCAGTTATCTCTTCTATTGGTAAATCTTCAAATGTAGACATTTGAGCTACTAAAAATCCTTGTTCTAAAACTATTTCTGTAGAAGTAATATTAAATACGGGCAGATATATATTTTTCGCATATTTCTTCCTCATTAATATATCTGGCATATATAAATGTTTATTAGCTAATTGCAGACTCATTGAAAAAGTATTTAATTCTGCAAAATCATTTCCACCTATAACTGGAATTCGTTTTACAGTGTTTGGCTTAATTATTGTTTTTCGTTTTAAATAATACGAATGTTTCTTATCCCTATCTATTTCCTTATTAACTAATTTATCCTCAACTTTATTATCTTCGCTTGTGGTGTTAATGTTTGCACTTGTTTGGGTTTGGGAAATTGATTGTTTATTTACATTTTTCATTGTAGTAAAGAAATTTTGTACAAATACTAGGTGTTTTTGAAAAGCTGTATCTTTAATTGATCTATAAATATTACTATAATCTATTTGGATAGATTCAGTATTTAAATGCCAAAAGAATTCTATCGGACGCATTTTTACAAAAAAATTATCAATTCGAAGTTTTTCTGGCCCAAATAATATTTCACAGTTATGTGGTTTCATAAAATCATTTCCTAGCAATAAATCATACTTAAAGTTTTCTACTACTAATGCTCTTAACTGAATTGTTTCAGGTGTATCTTTAAATGATAAAGTTAGTGTTGTGTAGCCCTGAATCATTATACGGTTATTTGTTATTCCTCTTACTGTTAATGTTTTACTTATAGGTATTGGAGCCGAAGTTAACATTGATGCATTAACTATAGAAATACTTGAACCACAATCTACTAATATAAGAGCTTTCTTCCTATTTACATAGCCATCTATGTTTATCAAAGCTTTATCTACAGGCTTTCTACAGATATTTAATACATAAGTTGTTAATCGTCGTAGTTTAAATGGATTTCTTATGTAATAAGTTGTATTACTTGTTCTTGGATAATAATTAGGATTGAAATAATTAAAAGGTCTTTTGAAATTTAGGTTGTAATCCCTTTTGTTTTGTATATTATTGTGTTCGGCGGAGTGAATTAGGTTGTTGCGGAACTCCGCCCTTCTCCGTTTTTTTGATTTTTAGGGTTTAAATTGCAAGCACTTCCCCAATGGCCTAATTGTCTACAAAATGGACAAGGTGTTGTTGGAGGTCTGTATGGTTGTTTTTCCTGATTGTTTCGAATTGGTAATGTGCATTGATTTGTGTAGTGATTTGTGCGATTGCAGTTGTTGCAACGCCTATTCCTATATTGGAAATTTTGCTGCCTATTTTGCCAATGTTGACGCCTTTGCAATGTATTGCAAGTATTTGCTGTGTGATTGAACATACCACAAAGTTGACATTTTACTGTGTTCCTTTTATAATTATTCTTGTAGGAATTTATATTATTGAAATTTTGATTTTGTGAACTGCTAGGTTTTGTATTTGTAGTTGTCTGCTCATTAGAAATTGCCTTTTCTGTCCACGAAGTTAATGCAGCTGTCTGCTTCTCAATTAGTTCATTTTGCTTATCTAACTTTTTAGCAATAATACTATCTTCTAAAGAAATATTATTAATATCTTCTGAAGCCTGAATAAGTCTCAAAGTTTCCTCAGCTTTCCTCATATTTGTTAAAATTCATCTACAGTTTTTGCTTGCAGTGGGATTATAACTTGCATATAGCTTGGCTTTAGTCCTTTTGTGAGTCGCCTAACTTTGCCTTCTTCCGACATTTTAGGATCATAATCTTTCATTAAATCCAACATGTCATATACATATGCCTCAGGTGTATCAGCTAAAGTTTGTTTCCTTGCTAACATTTTATCTTCAGCTTCGTCTTTTGATGAAACATTTTTAAATGCTTTTTGTAATTCCTGAGTTAATTCTCCCCAAGTTAATGGCGGAACTACAACTGCTGCACCACCACCAGCGGCTGCTGCGGCTGCTACTGCGGCTGCTGTGGCTGCGATAAGCCATTGCTCTACCCAAGTAATGTACCATTTTTGAGCACTACCTAATAAATAATTTGGCAATTGAAGTGTTTTAATTTCATCTGTCCAGTTATTTGATTTAGCTGCAATTTCATATTGCTGTAAGTATTTATAAGCATCTTCATCTTTCCTACCACTAAATTTTGTCGGTACTGCTGCTACTTTGACAGGTTTGGCTGCCATTTTAAATTTAAATTTTATCAATTGAAAACAAAAATTATAGAAATTATAGAGATTTTGAGATTTTATCTCCTTCTAAACATCATAAATAATTCTAACCTTTCAAATTCAAAGAATAATGGTTTAGGAATTATAGTAAATAAATCTTGATAAAGAAATAATTGTAAAGTTTCAGCTTCCTCAAAAGTTTCTATATATTTAATATGAATAGATTTGCTATATTTGTTATAATAAATTGTTTTGTTGTTATTAAAATGCAATCTTAGCTTTTTGAGTAATGAGTTTACGGTAATTGTTGGATATTCTTCTCTATCAAAATGAATTCTGACTATATAGGTAGTCATAGTTTTACTAAATTTTCTACAATAAGTTGTCAAATGTTGTGTACCTATTGGGAAGAATACGACATTGTTTTTGAAAATGTCCTTTCCTACCACAAATATAACAAGCAATTTTCGAATTTCTCTTGTTTAAATTATTATATCTAGGTTTGTTTGCTGGCTGAGCATTTTCTATTTTAATTGTAATTGTTGATCCCGGTTTGGGGTTAGTAATTATAATTTGTTGTTGGCCTGACATGATTGATTAATTTCTATTCCTATTTATGTTCTTTAGTGTCACTATTTCGTTTTTCTGATTGGTTAGCTAAATTTGTTTTGTTAATATTTAAATTAAATACTTTTAAAATTATTGGATCTAATACTAGCGAACCTTTAATACCTGAAGGTGTTTCAAATCTTACTTTTGATTTTTGAGAATTTTTGTTGTCTAGCGTAAAAGTCTCTTTTGAATTCGACATAATTCTATTAAAAGGAATTCGTAGATTTAGTTAGCATTAATTTGGCTTTGTTCTTTAACATTGTACCATTCAGTTTTTCTAACATGTTTACAACTGCTGGCAGATCTGATATAATTGCTATAATTGTTAATAGTAATAGGAAAGTCAGTACAGTAATACAGCAAGACATTTTGAATTACATATAATTAAAATTAAAATTTTCTACAGGTAAGTTCGTTTAAAAAAATTTTTTTGAAAATTTTCTAAGTTATTCAAGGTTTAAAAAATTTTGCCGTGACCTTGGCCAGGTGTGACCCACTTTTCTATTTTTTCTAGCTAATTTTTAAATTTATTTCGAATTTTTGTAAAATTTTAACTAAATATTTAAATTTCCTAACAATTAAAGTATACCTCTAAGGGCCACCATAATTTTATCTATGTTATAACACAGTTGTACCTTATGACGCAGAAGGGGGTTCTTGGTTCCTGGCATATAAATTAACTGTAGGAAATTGGTATGGGTAATTGGAAATTTGGTAATTGGGTGAATCCTCTCGAAAACATAATTGGTATTTTGGATTTGATTGTTCTCACAATATGGGATAAATTTGGATTAGGATTTCTTGCATAGGTTTTTGGTAACAATCTCTCATTATGGGATAGTTTGGAAAGTAATCTCTTACTATGGGTTAGTTTGGGAATAATCTCTTATTATGGGATAATTTGGGAATAATCTCTTATTATGGGATAATTTGGGAATAATCTCTTATTATGGGATAGTTTGTTTACGTCGAAATTATGAAATGAATGTTGTCTCCATGTTTTTCCGTATCTAATTGTGATGAGAATTACAAATATTATAATGAACTTACATTACTGAACCCAATTTACAGTAGTTGAACAGTCTCGCAATTTTGGATAATGTTGGTAGTTTTATTTGTAGTCAGAAGTCAAGATTTTTCAGTTGAAAACACAAAACACATTTTATAATATTTATCCTATGGTTAAACCAGCAGCGTAACAGACAATAAGTTGGAGAGAAGATTGCAGTTGAAAATCTGATGATAACTGAGCTCTGCAGGCGGGTTTTGTTGTCAAGTGGTTCATGTCCACTTCGGATTTCTGCTCCTGCTTGTTTTAACATGATTGGAGTCAAGGGAATATTAAGAAAGAGTATAAATAAAGTAAATCTGATCTTTTGCTGGAGAATCTTAAGAAAAGATACTTTAGCATTGAAAAGATTAGTTTTTCCCTCTTGCTCTCGTCCCTTGGCTTTAGCCAATCCTACGCTAAGGGTTGAGGGCGGATCTTTAAGGGTAAGTGGAATTTCAAGTGCTTACTTGATCTTCGCTTCCTTTATCTGTCCGTTACTTTGCTTGGCTTACTTACAAAGTATTTTTTATTATATAAGTATAATTGCTATAGCTTATAGTATTGTAACATATGTCACCCGAAAAGAAAGTACATGTCCTCATGTATAATCTTTTAAGTTGCATTTGTTTTTAATTTTAATTAACTAAATTAATTGTCTTAACTTTATTTTTATTTGGTTTTTATATTTTGCATTGAAAATAGATATCTAGAAGTTTAATACTAATATAATTATTTTATATAATTTTAGGTGTATTATTTAATAAGGTAAATGAAAATTGAAAGTAGGTGTTTGGGAAATAAGTTTACATGTATTTTATATACGCTGTAATTGAAAAAGTTGTTCTTTTGGGTAAACTGAAATATTATTTGTAGGTGTTTGGATTTCAGCTAATTGAATCTCTTCAGGAGGAATTGGTGAACTTTTTAGGGTATATGTGCGTCTATCTATGGGATTTTCAATATCTGGTGTTTGTTTTAATTCCATGTATGTGTGATCATCTGGGTTTATAAAATATTTAGATAATAATGGGATTTTTTGCAAAAAGGTTAAATATGTAGCTATATAATACCTATGTTTGGAAAAAAGTAATATTAAAGTATACAAAGTAATTATTAAGATTGTTGTAACAATTATTTTTGTAGTAGTATCTCTAATAGGATTTAACGCCATATCAGCTATCAAGTTTCTAATTCTTAACTGTTCATTTGTCAGATCGTTTCCTTTCTGTTGATCTTCAATTATTCTATCTATCCGGCTGTGATGTCGCATCTGTTTCAGTATTCCAAGAAGTGTTTCCTGTTGACTTATTTCTTCCATTGAGTATACTCCTGGTGAGGGTAATGATAGGGAGGGTAATTCTGTTAGTTTAACTCCTTCGCTGGGAGATGGAAGTACTGGTATTTGGGTTAGGATTGATCGATTTGATAAATGGATAATGTTTTTGCCATCGTCAAACATAATAAGGGAGCAGGACATGGCACATCTGTAGGGGTGTCCACTATTTCATGACTTAGTCCTGAAATCCAACCGAATTTCATATCATGTTGGTAAATAAATTGAACTGGCCATTCTAGGGTACAATTGGTACGCGAAAGTAACATATATTCATAAATTTCACTGCACTTAAACACATTTAAAGCGTCACCACTTAACACTGCTCTGTATCGGCGGTCTCGCATGAGTGCACGAACCATGAGGCTTGGTTGACCTCCTTCAGCTAAAGCACGTACAAGCTCAAGCTCTAGTTGGTGGGATCTACAGACTTCTCTGTGTATAGTTTGTATACCAAAAGTTAAATTGGATTTTAATTGCTCATATAGGAAAGCAAATTCAGCGTTGATTTGGGAATCTGGTTTTATAGCAGGACGTCGCACTAAATTTCTTTTTGCACGTTTGGGAGGGGAAACTATATTTTCAAGTTCTGCTGTGGTTATAATATCGTGTTTTAGGGAATTTGGAATGTCTTGGGTATATAGGATTCCTTGGTGACTATATCCTATTTGAATGTCACAGAAAGTAGCTGACGATAGTCCACTTACTGCTAAATTTAGTTCCGGACAAGACATTCTGTCTTCTGTTAATAAGCATTTTGTAGATTGGCCTTTCTTTAATCTACAAATTTTAGCATCGAAGGGAAGCCAAATAAGTACGCCTTGGTCTGTTGGACAGTAACCTCTATATGCTTTACATGCTTCTGTAATTTTCGAAGTCGTTATAATTGTTTCGTCGACATTGTTGATTGACACTTGTAAATTAACAATATAATAATTAGTTACAGTTTTTTCATTGTTGTGCGCCCATCGCCAGTCAACGTCGTTTTTTATTTTCGTTCCTGAAAATCCTTCCATTAGCCGAATTAAGTTATCACCATCTGGAGATATTAAAGTTTTAACCATTTTTCGGCATTCATTTTCTGATATTGCAAGTCGTTTTTCTTTTTCCTCATTTGAATACGAATTCCAAAAAAACCAAGTTTGTCTTTTATAATGTTCTATTTTGTAGCACTCATAAGCGTTCATTGTATGATGGGTTATTGCTTGCCACCAAAAAGTAATATCTACCACTTGTGATGGAGCTTGTATTGGAATTAATGGGCAATCGATCGGTGGGGGAATCTTCCATATTACGCCACTTGTCCACGCACGACAATAATAAAGGGGCACAGTTTTCTTATCAAGCGTGTTAAATAAATCATGGACCGAAGGATGAAGGGAATCAGAATTAGGGAATTGTAGTTCACAGTTCACATGGGATAATATACACAAGAAGATTAAGAGATACATGTTGATAATTGAAAGTTTTAGTCTTTGTTTGTAAAAACAAAACGATATGACGAATGCCACACTGGTTTCCGTCTCACTCTTGTTGATCTTCTAGGGGTTGGTGTTTTTCTGGGATGAGGAGTTTGCTCTTCGTCGTCGGAATCACTATCATCAGAGATATTTTCGATTTGTTGAAACGTATCTTCAATTTCTTTGAATGAATTTCTTATGGAATTAAAATTGATTTTGACATGTTTCATCAAATCACAAAAGAATTGTAAAAATGAAGGGTACATTGTTGTTTTAACATATTTCAATAATAAATATTTTACAAAGAATTGGATTATATTGTTTCCTATAATTAATAATTTTCTATCTTTATGTTTTTGCATCCATGTTTCAATTTGTGTATCTATAAATGGATAAGGTATTTCTACTAATTTTATATTTAAAGGTTCTGTTAGTTCTTTTAGTTTAGTAAGGTTTTTTTGTTGGTAAAACTTTTCTAAGTCATCTAAATTGCTAGATTTTAGTAGTAATATATCCTTAATATTATTGTCTTGTAAGATTTTATATACATCATTGGGGTCATAATTATTTTTTACATGTGCAAAAGCGAATGGGATAAATGTATTGTAATTTACATCTATTTCTGGATTATGTTTAATTTTCAAATCTTTTAAAAATTCATATAATTTCTTTGGGTTACGAATTTCATTTTCGTAATCTTCTCTAGTTTGGAAAATTTCATATTCTTCATCTTCAGTAATATGAAACTTTTCAATTAGCCTCATTTTGTTTACATGAGTCTTTAATAAACGCTGTGTTATTGTATCTTTTACTTCATATGTTAAATCATTTAATTTTCGTACTACTTCATATTCTCCTAAATATAAATCTACTAGTTTGTGTGATAAACCTTTCTTTATCTTTTTGGGATATCTGATTTTTATTTTTGTACCTATGTCAAATGATACAGGTTTTCTGTGCTTATCTTCTCTTAATTTGTAACGTAATTGCTCTTTTTTAAGTGTTTCTTTTACTAAGTCTCGAATTGCTTTAATATCTTGTAGTTTTGCATTATTTTTGGAAAAATCAGATGTATCAAATTGATAAGGAAAAGTTGGCTCTCTGTTATATAATAATACAAAAGGAGAAAATTTTGTTGACTCTTGTCTTGTAGTATTATAGGCAAAAATTAATTGATTTAAGTTTTTGTCCCAATTGTCATGTGTTTCATTGACATAATGAGAAATCATTTTCGAAATTGTTTGATTTAATCTTTCTGATAAGCCATTACCTCTAGAATTATAGGGAGTTATAAATTTTTGTTGCACGCCATACATTTGTGTGTGCGTTCGCAAAATATTATTTACGTAACTTTTACCATTATCAGATAATATATATTTTGGGCAACCGTGTTTGGTAAAAATTTGTTCTTCCAAGAATTTTGCAACAGTTTCAGCTGTTTGATCTGGAATAGCTCTAATTTCAGCAAATTTAGAAAAGTGACAGATAGCATTTATTACATATTTGTTATTTGAAGTTGATTCAGGAAATGGTCCTAGGATATCTGTCGAAACCATTTCAAAAGGTGTATCGGGAATTGGAAGTGGTTGTAGTAAGCCTTGTATTTTTCCATATTTTCGTTTATGTGAAATACATGACTCACAAGTTCTTATATAATTATATAAATCTGTCTTCATTGTTTTCCAATAAAATCTTAGTGTCAATTTCAAATAACATCTAGTAAATCCTAAATGTGCTGATAGTGGAATAGTGTGTATATCTTTTAAGATTTCTCTTTGCAAAATTTTGGAATTACTGGTCGTAAATAACCTTTAGCGTTATTATATAGGATATTGTCTTGTATGACATATTTTTCTGGCAATGCTTTCTTTAAAGCTTGACAGTCATTATCTACGTTTTGCATCTGTTCTAAATCTGAATTTGCTATATTTAATACCTCTACTGTAAACGTTTGAACCATATTTATAAAGCAATTAATTAAATTATTTTCAGGTAGCCGTGATAAAGTATCTGCTATCTGATGCTGAGAACCTTTATTGTATAATAATTCAAAATTGTGTTCTTGTAATAGTAAAGCCCAGTTTGTTAATCTACTTGATATTTTTGTTGTATTTGTCGCAAATTTTAAGCCTACTATTGGTTTATGATCAGTATAAATCTGAAATTTTTTACCTGATATATAGGGATGAAATATTTTTAATGCTAAGTAGATAGCAAAGAATTCTCTCTCTATTGTAGAATAATTTTGCTCTATAGGAGATAAGGTTTTACTGTAATAGGAAATTGGATGTTCCCTACCTGTTTCATCTGGTTGCATTAGTGCTGCACCTATTCCATAACCTGATGCATCAGTAAAAATATGTATTGGTTTGTTTGAATCATAAAAAGCTAATACTGGCGGATTTAATAATAATTCTCTGAATTTTTCAAATGTTTCGATTTGCTCTTTTTCCCAAATAAATTTAGCATTTTTCCGTGTTAAAATTGTTAATGGTTGCGCTAATGTAGCATAGTCTTTAATATATCTACGAAAATAACCTATAAAACCTAAAAATGATTGCAATTCTTTTTGATTTTTAGGATATGGCATGTTTTTTAATGAACTTGTTTTTCCTGGATCTGCTCGAATACCTTCTGGTGTTATTATGTGACCTAATATTTTTATCTCTTTGCTTATAAATTTTGTTTTGGGAATTGATATTTTTACACCATATTTACGGAATCTTTTTAATACTAATTCTAAATTTGTTGCATGTTCTTCAATAGTATTATCAGCTAGCATAATGTCATCTATATAAGCCAATACATTTTTCCATAACAATCCGCATAATACAATTGACATTGCTCTTTGATAGGCTGAACTACCATTACATACCCCGTATGGTAATCTTAACCACTCAAATAATCCCAATTGTGTTATAAAGGCTGTTAATGGAATACTTTCTTCTTCTAAGGATAATCCCCAAAATCCTTTTGCTGTATCCATTACTGATATAAATTTTGATCTATTACCTATCCAGTCTAATACTGTTGATGTGTTTGGAATTGGAAAAGCATCTTTGTAGGTTTTTAAATTTAACGGCCTATAATCAATTGCAAATCTTGGAGTTACTTTGCCTTCACATTTATGTCCTTTTTCAACTATTACTACACCCATGCCCCAAGGCGAATGACTTGGTCTAATAATTTTCTTTTGCAATAAATTTTCTATCGTTTCTCTTTCAAATTCTTCTAAGTGAGCTGGCTTTCTATATGGAGATTTCTTTATAGGTTTAGCATCTTCTAACAATATAATACGGTGTTTATAGCAATTAATATTTCCTATTTCACCTGGTTTTGCAAAAACATCTGGGTATTTCTGCAATACTTTCTTCAAAATTTCACTATCTTTTTCTGAAGCATCTGATGATATTCTTTGTAGAATATTTTGTATATGTTCTTCATCGGAACATTCTTTTATATCTTTATTTATGGGTAACTGTTCTGCAGTTATCTCTTCTATTGGTAAATCTTCAAATGTAGACATTTGAGCTACTAAAAATCCTTGTTCTAAAACTATTTCTGTAGAAGTAATATTAAATACGGGCAGATATATATTTTTCGCATATTTCTTCCTCATTAATATATCTGGCATATATAAATGTTTATTAGCTAATTGCAGACTCATTGAAAAAGTATTTAATTCTGCAAAATCATTTCCACCTATAACTGGAATTCGTTTTACAGTGTTTGGCTTAATTATTGTTTTTCGTTTTAAATAATACGAATGTTTCTTATCCCTATCTATTTCCTTATTAACTAATTTATCCTCAACTTTATTATCTTCGCTTGTGGTGTTAATGTTTGCACTTGTTTGGGTTTGGGAAATTGATTGTTTATTTACATTTTTCATTGTAGTAAAGAAATTTTGTACAAATACTAAGTGTTTTTGAAAAGCTGTATCTTTAATTGATCTATAAATATTACTATAATCTATTTGGATAGATTCAGTATTTAAATGCCAAAAGAATTCTATCGGACGCATTTTTACAAAAAATTATCAATTCGAAGTTTTTCTGGCCCAAATAATATTTCACAGTTATGTGGTTTCATAAAATCATTTCCTAGCAATAAATCATACTTAAAGTTTTCTACTACTAATGCTCTTAACTGAATTGTTTCAGGTGTATCTTTAAATGATAAAGTTAGTGTTGTGTAGCCCTGAATCATTATACGGTTATTTGTTATTCCTCTTACTGTTAATGTTTTACTTATAGGTATTGGAGCCGAAGTTAACATTGATGCATTAACTATAGAAATACTTGAACCACAATCTACTAATATAAGAGCTTTCTTCCTATTTACATAGCCATCTATGTTTATCAAAGCTTTATCTACAGGCTTTCTACAGATATTTAATACATAAGTTGTTAATCGTCGTAGTTTAAATGGATTTCTTATGTAATAAGTTGTATTACTTGTTCTTGGATAATAATTAGGATTGAAATAATTAAAAGGTCTTTTGAAATTTAGGTTGTAATCCCTTTTGTTTTGTATATTATTGTGTTCGCGGAGTGAATTAGGTTGTTGCGGAACTCCGCCCTTCTCCGTTTTTTTGATTTTTAGGGTTTAAATTGCAAGCACTTCCCCAATGGCCTAATTGTCTACAAAATGGACAAGGTGTTGTTGGAGGTCTGTATGGTTGTTTTTCCTGATTGTTTCGAATTGGTAATGTGCATTGATTTGTGTAGTGATTTGTGCGATTGCAGTTGTTGCAACGCCTATTCCTATATTGGAAATTTTGCTGCCTATTTTGCCAATGTTGACGCCTTTGCAATGTATTGCAAGTATTTGCTGTGTGATTGAACATACCACAAAGTTGACATTTTACTGTGTTCCTTTTATAATTATTCTTGTAGGAATTTATATTATTGAAATTTTGATTTTGTGAACTGCTAGGTTTTGTATTTGTAGTTGTCTGCTCATTAGAAATTGCCTTTTCTGTCCACGAAGTTAATGCAGCTGTCTGCTTCTCAATTAGTTCATTTTGCTTATCTAACTTTTTAGCAATAATACTATCTTCTAAAGAAATATTATTAATATCTTCTGAAGCCTGAATAAGTCTCAAAGTTTCCTCAGCTTTCCTCATATTTGTTAAAAATTCATCTACAGTTTTTGCTTGCAGTGGGATTATAACTTGCATATAGCTTGGCTTTAGTCCTTTTGTGAGTCGCCTAACTTTGCCTTCTTCCGACATTTTAGGATCATAATCTTTCATTAAATCCAACATGTCATATACATATGCCTCAGGTGTATCAGCTAAAGTTTGTTTCCTTGCTAACATTTTATCTTCAGCTTCGTCTTTTGATGAAACATTTTTAAATGCTTTTTGTAATTCCTGAGTTAATTCTCCCCAAGTTAATGGCGGAACTACAACTGCTGCACCACCACCAGCGGCTGCTGCGGCTGCTACTGCGGCTGCTGTGGCTGCGATAAGCCATTGCTCTACCCAAGTAATGTACCATTTTTGAGCACTACCTAATAAATAATTTGGCAATTGAAGTGTTTTAATTTCATCTGTCCAGTTATTTGATTTAGCTGCAATTTCATATTGCTGTAAGTATTTATAAGCATCTTCATCTTTCCTACCACTAAATTTTGTCGGTACTGCTGCTACTTTGACAGGTTTGGCTGCCATTTTAAATTTTAAATTTTATCAATTGAAAACAAAAATTATAGAAATTATAGAGATTTTGAGATTTTATCTCCTTCTAAACATCATAAATAATTCTAACCTTTCAAATTCAAAGAATAATGGTTTAGGAATTATAGTAAATAAATCTTGATAAAGAAATAATTGTAAAGTTTCAGCTTCCTCAAAAGTTTCTATATATTTAATATGAATAGATTTGCTATATTTGTTATAATAAATTGTTTTGTTGTTATTAAAATGCAATCTTAGCTTTTTGAGTAATGAGTTTACGGTAATTGTTGGATATTCTTCTCTATCAAAATGAATTCTGACTATATAGGTAGTCATAGTTTTACTAAATTTTCTACAATAAGTTGTCAAATGTTGTGTACCTATTGGGAAGAATACGACATTGTTTTTGAAAATGTCCTTTCCTACCACAAATATAACAAGCAATTTTCGAATTTCTCTTGTTTAAATTATTATATCTAGGTTTGTTTGCTGGCTGAGCATTTTCTATTTTAATTGTAATTGTTGATCCCGGTTTGGGGTTAGTAATTATAATTTGTTGTTGGCCTGACATGATTGATTAATTTCTATTCCTATTTATGTTCTTTAGTGTCACTATTTCGTTTTTCTGATTGGTTAGCTAAATTTGTTTTGTTAATATTTAAATTAAATACTTTTAAAATTATTGGATCTAATACTAGCGAACCTTTAATACCTGAAGGTGTTTCAAATCTTACTTTTGATTTTTGAGAATTTTTGTTGTCTAGCGTAAAAGTCTCTTTTGAATTCGACATAATTCTATTAAAAGGAATTCGTAGATTTAGTTAGCATTAATTTGGCTTTGTTCTTTAACATTGTACCATTCAGTTTTTCTAACATGTTTACAACTGCTGGCAGATCTGATATAATTGCTATAATTGTTAATAGTAATAGGAAAGTCAGTACAGTAATACAGCAAGACATTTTGAATTACATATAATTAAAATTAAAATTTTCTACAGGTAAGTTCGTTTAAAAAAATTTTTTGAAAATTTTCTAAGTTATTCAAGGTTTAAAAAATTTTGCCGTGACCTTGGCCAGGTGTGACCCACTTTTCTATTTTTTCTAGCTAATTTTAAATTTATTTCGAATTTTTGTAAAATTTTAACTAAATATTTAAATTTCTTAACAATTAAAGTATACCTCTAAGGGCCACCATAATTTTATCTATGTTATAACACAGTTGTACCTTATGACGCAGAAGGGGGTTCTTGGTTCCTGGCATATAAATTAACTGTAGGAAATTGGTATGGGTAATTGGAAATTTGGTAATTGGGTGAATCCTCTCGAAAACATAATTGGTATTTTGGATTTGATTGTTCTCACAATATGGGATAAATTTGGATTAGGATTTCTTGCATAGGTTTTTGGTAACAATCTCTCATTATGGGATAGTTTGGAAAGTAATCTCTTACTATGGGTTAGTTTGGGAATAATCTCTTATTATGGGATAATTTGGGAATAATCTCTTATTATGGGATAATTTGGGAATAATCTCTTATTATGGGATAGTTTGTTTACGTCGAAATTATGAAATGAATGTTGTCTCCATGTTTTTCCGTATCTAATTGTGATGAGAATTACAAATATTATAATGAACTTACATTACTGAACCCAATTTACAGTAGTTGAACAGTCTCGCAATTTTGGATAATGTTGGTAGTTTTATTTGTAGTCAGAAGTCAAGATTTTTCAGTTGAAAACACAAAACACATTTTATAATATTTATCCTATGGTTAAACCAGCAGCGTAACAGACAATAAGTTGGAGAGAAGATTGCAGTTGAAAATCTGATGATAACTGAGCTCTGCAGGCGGGTTTTGTTGTCAAGTGGTTCATGTCCACTTCGGATTTCTGCTCCTGCTTGTTTTAACATGATTGGAGTCAAGGGAATATTAAGAAAGAGTATAAATAAAGTAAATCTGATCTTTTGCTGGAGAATCTTAAGAAAAGATACTTTAGCATTGAAAAGATTAGTTTTTCCCTCTTGCTCTCGTCCCTTGGCTTTAGCCAATCCTACGCTAAGGGTTGAGGGCGGATCTTTAAGGGTAAGTGGAATTTCAAGTGCTTACTTGATCTTCGCTTCCTTTATCTGTCCGTTACTTTGCTTGGCTTACTTACAAAGTATTTTTTATTATATAAGTATAATTGCTATAGCTTATAGTATTGTAACATATGTCACCCGAAAAGAAAGTACATGTCCTCATGTATAATCTTTTAAGTTGCATTTGTTTTTAATTTTAATTAACTAAATTAATTGTCTTAACTTTATTTTTATTTGGTTTTTATATTTTGCATTGAAAATAGATATCTAGAAGTTTAATACTAATATAATTATTTTATATAATTTTAGGTGTATTATTTAATAAGGTAAATGAAAATTGAAAGTAGGTGTTTGGGAAATAAGTTTACATGTATTTTATATACGCTGTAATTGAAAAAGTTGTTCTTTTGGGTAAACTGAAATATTATTTGTAGGTGTTTGGATTTCAGCTAATTGAATCTCTTCAGGAGGAATTGGTGAACTTTTTAGGGTATATGTGCGTCTATCTATGGGATTTTCAATATCTGGTGTTTGTTTTAATTCCATGTATGTGTGATCATCTGGGTTTATAAAATATTTAGATAATAATGGGATTTTTTGCAAAAAGGTTAAATATGTAGCTATATAATACCTATGTTTGGAAAAAAGTAATATTAAAGTATACAAAGTAATTATTAAGATTGTTGTAACAATTATTTTTGTAGTAGTATCTCTAATAGGATTTAACGCCATATCAGCTATCAAGTTTCTAATTCTTAACTGTTCATTTGTCAGATCGTTTCCTTTCTGTTGATCTTCAATTATTCTATCTATCCGGCTGTGATGTCGCATCTGTTTCAGTATTCCAAGAAGTGTTTCCTGTTGACTTATTTCTTCCATTGAGTATACTCCTGGTGAGGGTAATGATAGGGAGGGTAATTCTGTTAGTTTAACTCCTTCGCTGGGAGATGGAAGTACTGGTATTTGGGTTAGGATTGATCGATTTGATAAATGGATAATGTTTTTGCCATCGTCAAACATAAATAAGGGAGCAGGACATGGCACATCTGTAGGGGTGTCCACTATTTCATGACTTAGTCCTGAAATCCAACCGAATTTCATATCATGTTGGTAAATAAATTGAACTGGCCATTCTAGGGTACAATTGGTACGCGAAAGTAACATATATTCATAAATTTCACTGCACTTAAACACATTTAAAGCGTCACCACTTAACACTGCTCTGTATCGGCGGTCTCGCATGAGTGCACGAACCATGAGGCTTGGTTGACCTCCTTCAGCTAAAGCACGTACAAGCTCAAGCTCTAGTTGGTGGGATCTACAGACTTCTCTGTGTATAGTTTGTATACCAAAAGTTAAATTGGATTTTAATTGCTCATATAGGAAAGCAAATTCAGCGTTGATTTGGGAATCTGGTTTTATAGCAGGACGTCGCACTAAATTTCTTTTTGCACGTTTGGGAGGGGAAACTATATTTTCAAGTTCTGCTGTGGTTATAATATCGTGTTTTAGGGAATTTGGAATGTCTTGGGTATATAGGATTCCTTGGTGACTATATCCTATTTGAATGTCACAGAAAGTAGCTGACGATAGTCCACTTACTGCTAAATTTAGTTCCGGACAAGACATTCTGTCTTCTGTTAATAAGCATTTTGTAGATTGGCCTTTCTTTAATCTACAAATTTTAGCATCGAAGGGAAGCCAAATAAGTACGCCTTGGTCTGTTGGACAGTAACCTCTATATGCTTTACATGCTTCTGTAATTTTCGAAGTCGTTATAATTGTTTCGTCGACATTGTTGATTGACACTTGTAAATTAACAATATAATAATTAGTTACAGTTTTTTCATTGTTGTGCGCCCATCGCCAGTCAACGTCGTTTTTTATTTTCGTTCCTGAAAATCCTTCCATTAGCCGAATTAAGTTATCACCATCTGGAGATATTAAAGTTTTAACCATTTTTCGGCATTCATTTTCTGATATTGCAAGTCGTTTTTCTTTTTCCTCATTTGAATACGAATTCCAAAAAAACCAAGTTTGTCTTTTATAATGTTCTATTTTGTAGCACTCATAAGCGTTCATTGTATGATGGGTTATTGCTTGCCACCAAAAAGTAATATCTACCACTTGTGATGGAGCTTGTATTGGAATTAATGGGCAATCGATCGGTGGGGGAATCTTCCATATTACGCCACTTGTCCACGCACGACAATAATAAAGGGGCACAGTTTTCTTATCAAGCGTGTTAAATAAATCATGGACCGAAGGATGAAGGGAATCAGAATTAGGGAATTGTAGTTCACAGTTCACATGGGATAATATACACAAGAAGATTAAGAGATACATGTTGATAATTGAAAGTTTTAGTCTTTGTTTGTAAAAACAAAACGATATGACGAATGCCACACTGGTTTCCGTCTCACTCTTGTTGATCTTCTAGGGGTTGGTGTTTTTCTGGGATGAGGAGTTTGCTCTTCGTCGTCGGAATCACTATCATCAGAGATATTTTCGATTTGTTGAAACGTATCTTCAATTTCTTTGAATGAATTTCTTATGGAATTAAAATTGATTTTGACATGTTTCATCAAATCACAAAAGAATTGTAAAAATGAAGGGTACATTGTTGTTTTAACATATTTCAATAATAAATATTTTACAAAGAATTGGATTATATTGTTTCCTATAATTAATAATTTTCTATCTTTATGTTTTTGCATCCATGTTTCAATTTGTGTATCTATAAATGGATAAGGTATTTCTACTAATTTTATATTTAAAGGTTCTGTTAGTTCTTTTAGTTTAGTAAGGTTTTTTTGTTGGTAAAACTTTTCTAAGTCATCTAAATTGCTAGATTTTAGTAGTAATATATCCTTAATATTATTGTCTTGTAAGATTTTATATACATCATTGGGGTCATAATTATTTTTTACATGTGCAAAAGCGAATGGGATAAATGTATTGTAATTTACATCTATTTCTGGATTATGTTTAATTTTCAAATCTTTTAAAAATTCATATAATTTCTTTGGGTTACGAATTTCATTTTCGTAATCTTCTCTAGTTTGGAAAATTTCATATTCTTCATCTTCAGTAATATGAAACTTTTCAATTAGCCTCATTTTGTTTACATGAGTCTTTAATAAACGCTGTGTTATTGTATCTTTTACTTCATATGTTAAATCATTTAATTTTCGTACTACTTCATATTCTCCTAAATATAAATCTACTAGTTTGTGTGATAAACCTTTCTTTATCTTTTGGGATATCTGATTTTTATTTTTGTACCTATGTCAAATGATACAGGTTTTCTGTGCTTATCTTCTCTTAATTTGTAACGTAATTGCTCTTTTTTAAGTGTTTCTTTTACTAAGTCTCGAATTGCTTTAATATCTTGTAGTTTTGCATTATTTTTGGAAAAATCAGATGTATCAAATTGATAAGGAAAAGTTGGCTCTCTGTTATATAATAATACAAAAGGAGAAAATTTTGTTGACTCTTGTCTTGTAGTATTATAGGCAAAAATTAATTGATTTAAGTTTTTGTCCCAATTGTCATGTGTTTCATTGACATAATGAGAAATCATTTTCGAAATTGTTTGATTTAATCTTTCTGATAAGCCATTACCTCTAGAATTATAGGGAGTTATAAATTTTTGTTGCACGCCATACATTTGTGTGTGCGTTCGCAAAATATTATTTACGTAACTTTTACCATTATCAGATAATATATATTTTGGGCAACCGTGTTTGGTAAAAATTTGTTCTTCCAAGAATTTTGCAACAGTTTCAGCTGTTTGATCTGGAATAGCTCTAATTTCAGCAAATTTAGAAAAGTGACAGATAGCATTTATTACATATTTGTTATTTGAAGTTGATTCAGGAAATGGTCCTAGGATATCTGTCGAAACCATTTCAAAAGGTGTATCGGGAATTGGAAGTGGTTGTAGTAAGCCTTGTATTTTTCCATATTTTCGTTTATGTGAAATACATGACTCACAAGTTCTTATATAATTATATAAATCTGTCTTCATTGTTTTCCAATAAAATCTTAGTGTCAATTTCAAATAACATCTAGTAAATCCTAAATGTGCTGATAGTGGAATAGTGTGTATATCTTTTAAGATTTCTCTTTGCAAAATTTTTGGAATTACTGGTCGTAAATAACCTTTAGCGTTATTATATAGGATATTGTCTTGTATGACATATTTTTCTGGCAATGCTTTCTTTAAAGCTTGACAGTCATTATCTACGTTTTGCATCTGTTCTAAATCTGAATTTGCTATATTTAATACCTCTACTGTAAACGTTTGAACCATATTTATAAAGCAATTAATTAAATTATTTTCAGGTAGCCGTGATAAAGTATCTGCTATCTGATGCTGAGAACCTTTATTGTATAATAATTCAAAATTGTGTTCTTGTAATAGTAAAGCCCAGTTTGTTAATCTACTTGATATTTTTGTTGTATTTGTCGCAAATTTTAAGCCTACTATTGGTTTATGATCAGTATAAATCTGAAATTTTTTACCTGATATATAGGGATGAAATATTTTTAATGCTAAGTAGATAGCAAAGAATTCTCTCTCTATTGTAGAATAATTTTGCTCTATAGGAGATAAGGTTTTACTGTAATAGGAAATTGGATGTTCCCTACCTGTTTCATCTGGTTGCATTAGTGCTGCACCTATTCCATAACCTGATGCATCAGTAAAAATATGTATTGGTTTGTTTGAATCATAAAAAGCTAATACTGGCGGATTTAATAATAATTCTCTGAATTTTTCAAATGTTTCGATTTGCTCTTTTTCCCAAATAAATTTAGCATTTTTCCGTGTTAAAATTGTTAATGGTTGCGCTAATGTAGCATAGTCTTTAATATATCTACGAAAATAACCTATAAAACCTAAAAATGATTGCAATTCTTTTTGATATTTAGGATATGGCATGTTTTTTAATGAACTTGTTTTTCCTGGATCTGCTCGAATACCTTCTGGTGTTATTATGTGACCTAATATTTTTATCTCTTTGCTTATAAATTTTGTTTTGGGAATTGATATTTTTACACCATATTTACGGAATCTTTTTAATACTAATTCTAAATTTGTTGCATGTTCTTCAATAGTATTATCAGCTAGCATAATGTCATCTATATAAGCCAATACATTTTTCCATAACAATCCGCATAATACAATTGACATTGCTCTTTGATAGGCTGAACTACCATTACATACCCCGTATGGTAATCTTAACCACTCAAATAATCCCAATTGTGTTATAAAGGCTGTTAATGGAATACTTTCTTCTTCTAAGGATAATCCCCAAAATCCTTTTGCTGTATCCATTACTGATATAAATTTTGATCTATTACCTATCCAGTCTAATACTGTTGATGTGTTTGGAATTGGAAAAGCATCTTTGTAGGTTTTAAATTTAATGGCCTATAATCAATTGCAAATCTTGGAGTTACTTTGCCTTCACATTTATGTCCTTTTTCAACTATTACTACACCCATGCCCCAAGGCGAATGACTTGGTCTAATAATTTTCTTTTGCAATAAATTTTCTATCGTTTCTCTTTCAAATTCTTCCAAGTGAGCTGGCTTTCTATATGGAGATTTCTTTATAGGTTTAGCATCTTCTAACAATATAATACGGTGTTTATAGCAATTAATATTTCCTATTTCACCTGGTTTTGCAAAAACATCTGGGTATTTCTGCAATACTTTCTTCAAAATTTCACTATCTTTTTCTGAAGCATCTGATGATATTCTTTGTAGAATATTTTGTATATGTTCTTCATCGGAACATTCTTTTATATCTTTATTTATGGGTAACTGTTCTGCAGTTATCTCTTCTATTGGTAAATCTTCAAATGTAGACATTTGAGCTACTAAAAATCCTTGTTCTAAAACTATTTCTGTAGAAGTAATATTAAATACGGGCAGATATATATTTTTCGCATATTTCTTCCTCATTAATATATCTGGCATATATAAATGTTTATTAGCTAATTGCAGACTCATTGAAAAAGTATTTAATTCTGCAAAATCATTTCCACCTATAACTGGAATTCGTTTTACAGTGTTTGGCTTAATTATTGTTTTTCGTTTTAAATAATACGAATGTTTCTTATCCCTATCTATTTCCTTATTAACTAATTTATCCTCAACTTTATTATCTTCGCTTGTGGTGTTAATGTTTGCACTTGTTTGGGTTTGGGAAATTGATTGTTTATTTACATTTTTCATTGTAGTAAAGAAATTTTGTACAAATACTAAGTGTTTTTGAAAAGCTGTATCTTTAATTGATCTATAAATATTACTATAATCTATTTGGATAGATTCAGTATTTAAATGCCAAAAGAATTCTATCGGACGCATTTTTACAAAAAAATTATCAATTCGAAGTTTTTCTGGCCCAAATAATATTTCACAGTTATGTGGTTTCATAAAATCATTTCCTAGCAATAAATCATACTTAAAGTTTTCTACTACTAATGCTCTTAACTGAATTGTTTCAGGTGTATCTTTAAATGATAAAGTTAGTGTTGTGTAGCCCTGAATCATTATACGGTTATTTGTTATTCCTCTTACTGTTAATGTTTTACTTATAGGTATTGGAGCCGAAGTTAACATTGATGCATTAACTATAGAAATACTTGAACCACAATCTACTAATATAAGAGCTTTCTTCCTATTTACATAGCCATCTATGTTTATCAAAGCTTTATCTACAGGCTTTCTACAGATATTTAATACATAAGTTGTTAATCGTCGTAGTTTAAATGGATTTCTTATGTAATAAGTTGTATTACTTGTTCTTGGATAATAATTAGGATTGAAATAATTAAAAGGTCTTTTGAAATTTAGGTTGTAATCCCTTTTGTTTTGTATATTATTGTGTTCGGCGGAGTGAATTAGGTTGTTGCGGAACTCCGCCCTTCTCCGTTTTTTTGATTTTTAGGGTTTAAATTGCAAGCACTTCCCCAATGGCCTAATTGTCTACAAAATGGACAAGGTGTTGTTGGAGGTCTGTATGGTTGTTTTTCCTGATTGTTTCGAATTGGTAATGTGCATTGATTTGTGTAGTGATTTGTGCGATTGCAGTTGTTGCAACGCCTATTCCTATATTGGAAATTTTGCTGCCTATTTTGCCAATGTTGACGCCTTTGCAATGTATTGCAAGTATTTGCTGTGTGATTGAACATACCACAAAGTTGACATTTTACTGTGTTCCTTTTATAATTATTCTTGTAGGAATTTATATTATTGAAATTTTGATTTTGTGAACTGCTAGGTTTTGTATTTGTAGTTGTCTGCTCATTAGAAATTGCCTTTTCTGTCCACGAAGTTAATGCAGCTGTCTGCTTCTCAATTAGTTCATTTTGCTTATCTAACTTTTTAGCAATAATACTATCTTCTAAAGAAATATTATTAATATCTTCTGAAGCCTGAATAAGTCTCAAAGTTTCCTCAGCTTTCCTCATATTTGTTAAAAATTCATCTACAGTTTTTGCTTGCAGTGGGATTATAACTTGCATATAGCTTGGCTTTAGTCCTTTTGTGAGTCGCCTAACTTTGCCTTCTTCCGACATTTTAGGATCATAATCTTTCATTAAATCCAACATGTCATATACATATGCCTCAGGTGTATCAGCTAAAGTTTGTTTCCTTGCTAACATTTTATCTTCAGCTTCGTCTTTTGATGAAACATTTTTAAATGCTTTTTGTAATTCCTGAGTTAATTCTCCCCAAGTTAATGGCGGAACTACAACTGCTGCACCACCACCAGCGGCTGCTGCGGCTGCTACTGCGGCTGCTGTGGCTGCGATAAGCCATTGCTCTACCCAAGTAATGTACCATTTTTGAGCACTACCTAATAAATAATTTGGCAATTGAAGTGTTTTAATTTCATCTGTCCAGTTATTTGATTTAGCTGCAATTTCATATTGCTGTAAGTATTTATAAGCATCTTCATCTTTCCTACCACTAAATTTTGTCGGTACTGCTGCTACTTTGACAGGTTTGGCTGCCATTTTAAATTTTAAATTTTATCAATTGAAAACAAAAATTATAGAAATTATAGAGATTTTGAGATTTTATCTCCTTCTAAACATCATAAATAATTCTAACCTTTCAAATTCAAAGAATAATGGTTTAGGAATTATAGTAAATAAATCTTGATAAAGAAATAATTGTAAAGTTTCAGCTTCCTCAAAAGTTTCTATATATTTAATATGAATAGATTTGCTATATTTGTTATAATAAATTGTTTTGTTGTTATTAAAATGCAATCTTAGCTTTTTGAGTAATGAGTTTACGGTAATTGTTGGATATTCTTCTCTATCAAAATGAATTCTGACTATATAGGTAGTCATAGTTTTACTAAATTTTCTACAATAAGTTGTCAAATGTTGTGTACCTATTGGGAAGAATACGACATTGTTTTTGAAAATGTCCTTTCCTACCACAAATATAACAAGCAATTTTCGAATTTCTCTTGTTTAAATTATTATATCTAGGTTTGTTTGCTGGCTGAGCATTTTCTATTTTAATTGTAATTGTTGATCCCGGTTTGGGGTTAGTAATTATAATTTGTTGTTGGCCTGACATGATTGATTAATTTCTATTCCTATTTATGTTCTTTAGTGTCACTATTTCGTTTTTCTGATTGGTTAGCTAAATTTGTTTTGTTAATATTTAAATTAAATACTTTTAAAATTATTGGATCTAATACTAGCGAACCTTTAATACCTGAAGGTGTTTCAAATCTTACTTTTGATTTTTGAGAATTTTTGTTGTCTAGCGTAAAAGTCTCTTTTGAATTCGACATAATTCTATTAAAAGGAATTCGTAGATTTAGTTAGCATTAATTTGGCTTGTTCTTTAACATTGTACCATTCAGTTTTTCTAACATGTTTACAACTGCTGGCAGATCTGATATAATTGCTATAATTGTTAATAGTAATAGGAAAGTCAGTACAGTAATACAGCAAGACATTTTGAATTACATATAATTAAATTAAAATTTTCTACAGGTAAGTTCGTTTAAAAAAATTTTTTTGAAAATTTTCTAAGTTATTCAAGGTTTAAAAAATTTTGCCGTGACCTTGGCCAGGTGTGACCCACTTTTCTATTTTTTCTAGCTAATTTTTAAATTTATTTCGAATTTTTGTAAAATTTTAACTAAATATTTAAATTTCTTAACAATTAAAGTATACCTCTAAGGGCCACCATAATTTTATCTATGTTATAACACAGTTGTACCTTATGACGCAGAAGGGGGTTCTTGGTTCCTGGCATATAAATTAACTGTAGGAAATTGGTATGGGTAATTGGAAATTTGGTAATTGGGTGAATCCTCTCGAAAACATAATTGGTATTTTGGATTTGATTGTTCTCACAATATGGGATAAATTTGGATTAGGATTTCTTGCATAGGTTTTTGGTAACAATCTCTCATTATGGGATAGTTTGGAAAGTAATCTCTTACTATGGGTTAGTTTGGGAATAATCTCTTATTATGGGATAATTTGGGAATAATCTCTTATTATGGGATAATTTGGGAATAATCTCTTATTATGGGATAGTTTGTTTACGTCGAAATTATGAAATGAATGTTGTCTCCATGTTTTTCCGTATGGGTAGTCTTACTCTCTAATTGTGATGAGAATTACAAATATTATAATGAACTTACATTACTGAACCCAATTTACAGTAGTTGAACAGTCTCGCAATTTTGGATAATGTTGGTAGTTTTATTTGTAGTCAGAAGTCAAGATTTTTCAGTTGAAAACACAAAACACATTTTATAATATTTATCCTATGGTTAAACCAGCAGCGTAACAGACAATAAGTTGGAGAGAAGATTGCAGTTGAAAATCTGATGATAACTGAGCTCTGCAGGCGGGTTTTGTTGTCAAGTGGTTCATGTCCACTTCGGATTTCTGCTCCTGCTTGTTTTAACATGATTGGAGTCAAGGGAATATTAAGAAAGAGTATAAATAAAGTAAATCTGATCTTTTGCTGGAGAATCTTAAGAAAAGATACTTTAGCATTGAAAAGATTAGTTTTTCCCTCTTGCTCTCGTCCCTTGGCTTTAGCCAATCCTACGCTAAGGGTTGAGGGCGGATCTTTAAGGGTAAGTGGAATTTCAAGTGCTTACTTGATCTTCGCTTCCTTTATCTGTCCGTTACTTTGCTTGGCTTACTTACAAAGTATTTTTTATTATATAAGTATAATTGCTATAGCTTATAGTATTGTAACACACTTATGCCCCATGAGACCATCTTTTGTTTGATTAATTCACAGTGAGGGAGAAATAGCACGTAAACCGATCAATGGTTTTTCTAACTAAGTCCAAAGGGTTTGGGACCATAGTACGCAGTTATTGATTGCTCCCTTCCTTAATTGCTCATACTACATTTACATAACTAAAACTATAATACCTATATTCCTCCGCACTGTTCTGTGGAACGGTAAAATAAGAACATTTCCCGTTGCTTTTCATTTATTTCCACGAAAATATTCCTTTTACCTTGAGTAAAATATGACTTTCTCTAAAATAGTCATTTTCTCCAAATCAATGAATTTACGACTCAAATAAGATTTTCCCTAAACTAAGGAATTTACTTGGATTAAAATAAGACTTTCCTAAAATTATTATCCTTTTTATCTTGATTGAAAATAAATTTTTACAAATATGTCATTCTACAGTGATTAAAAGATAAGAATTGCCCTAAAAGATTACATTTACTTTGATTAAAATACGATTTTTTTAAGCTTACGAATTTACAGTAGTTAAAATAAGATTTTTCCTGAAATAACGAACTTACACCAAAATTGGCAATAAATAATGAGTCACAATACTTAGGTTGTTTCTATTAAGAGATGCTGCAAACTAAATACCAAATACTTCAGTTCTCCGTATGCCAAGCACACTATAAAGTTATAGCTTTGGTTTAATCAAGGAAAGTAAAGTGATGAAACATTAATTGGGTACTTCAGTATTTTGGTAAGCAAACTGCCAATCATATTAAGATTGAGAAGAAAAAAATAGAGCCATCAAAAAAGGTCACAGGCTTGCAAAAAATTGTTTTCCCTTAACGTGTAGGGTGTATAAAGGGAAGGAGAGCTATGAGTATTTAACTGAATATATTTAAAAATAGTAGTTCCTCAATTTTCTTATCATTTACGTCTTTGTCGGCTATTTGCTATTTAGATACAAAACCCTGAATCGAGTTGCGTTACTTTGTGATGAGATAGAATTGGGTGCATAGATGACATAACAGTAACGTGTGGAGAAAGTGAGTATCAGAGTGTGGTTGGTGGCAGAAGCACAAATAGGGGCTAGATAAGTGAAAGGTGACATGGAAAAGACGTTTGTTCAGGTTACAGAGAATTCCCTTCTCCCTCCCAAGATAAAAATATCCATAAACCATAAGGAAATTTTCACCAAGTCATCTCATCAAGTAAAATTGCATTTTTCCAGATAGTATCGCATCATATAACGTATTTGATCCTATTTCTCGTAAGTACTGGTGAAAACACGTAAAACTGGAGAATTTCTCAGTGGCAACTGTGAGAACACAATATAGTCAGGACCTAAAGAGATTTTGCTAATATTGCTTTTTCATAAGTAAAACCATGTGAATGCCTACCTATAGAAAATGCGACACGGCACGAGTTCAGTTCAGTCAACTACTTTCTAGTACAACTTTCGTGAACTTGTTTTTCGCAAACAAGGGAAACCGCAGACAAGTGCTATAAATATTTTCTCTATAAGGCCGCTATGCACGAGTAGTTTATTAAAGTAGGTATATATAAACATAGTAGTAGAATTAAGTGCCTCCATGCAAATAAATATGAAATGCCTGTTTTTTGGAAATTGTCGATGAAATGGTCTGCTTTATCGTATAACTACTAATATATACATATAGGTAGTTTCTGAAAGTAGGTAATAGTAATACGTACCAGTGCGGTAATATAACAATGCAATGGAGAAACTTCCCATTTACTAAATATGTAGGATGAGAGAAAGTATCTTGTCCTATTTTACTGGAACGTACTACGAATACAGTCGCCCTAGTATAAATTCTGAATTAGACCAATTCTCTGTTAGATGCTGTACAAGACAGGGTTTTTGGAATTTTACCCACTGGCAAAAATTAAAATGATGTAATAAAAACAATGTCAATTAGTATGGAAAAAATTGGCAGTAATTAAATTGGCGAACACAAAAAACATTCTTGTTTCAGGCCTATTTTATAAATTATTCATATGAATATTTAATAGTTATTAATATTTATATAGTATAGTATATAATTTAATGGTTTCAATTAAAAAACGTTTTGAGTTAAATTAACATTTATTTGCAATGTCTAATTTTTTTGCAGTTCTCTCACCTTTTGTATTCGGTGTCAATTTTGTGATTTTCCCTATTACCATTGCGCCTTGAAAACGGGGACTGGAATTTTCCAATTGCCAACAATGAGTCCAGAGTAGTAAAAAAGCTGTGTGGTGGTTAAGTCTGGTCTGCAGTCTAATTTAACGGTATAAATATTTGTCGGTATGCTATCTGATGTGGTATCGTAATGATACTGCAATATTTATATTGAATCAAAGACATGCAGTTTTCCTTTAAGTTCCTTATTAAAGTGGACGATAAAGGAGGGGAAAAACTACTTGTTCCAGAAATCCCCAAATACAACATGCAATTCGCAATATTTTCATGAATAAGTCAAATATCTAATAAAACCGGTTACACAGAGATAAAGATAACGCATTTTCACAGACATATACCGGTATCTCTTAAATTGCTGTGTTCTGATGGAATCCCGGAATTCCCTCACCCTCGGAGGTACTTCACCCTGGAAATATAATACTTCTTTTCTTTTGTCATGGAAAGGCTTGAGAATGTAACTTGTACTATGGTCCCAAACCCTTTGGACCTAGTTAGAAAAACCATTGATCGGCTATTGGGCCGCTTTTCCGCTCGGTGGAATGAATCCAACAAAAGATTCCTTCATGCTGCACTAATCGATCATTCAAGCGTGAAGAATTCTTATTGTTCCACTTATGCCCATGAGACCATCTTTTGTTTGATTAATTCACAGTGAGGGAGAAATAGCACGTAAACCGATCAATGGTTTTTCTAACTAAGTCCAAAGGGTTTGGGACCATAGTAATCTATAAGGAAATATTCGAATCTGTAAAACAGCCTTTTCTAATTAGAGCGAGCCTAATACGCTTTCCAAATCTGTAAACATTTACTGCAGAAATTTAAAAGGTAAAGGCAGAAAATTTAGTAGCATAAATATATGGATAAAAAGGTAGAAATATTCTCCATATCCTTTTCCTTGCGAAAATACATTTTGGAACTATGCAGGTTGGGAAACTTGGAAGGATTTCCAGTGTGAGAAGCTTTCGAGTGTTGGATAATTCCGGTGACGTAGTTGATGCTAGTGATCATAATCTCGTTTCGGTTTCGATAGTTACGAGATAATAATTCTCGATCGAAATATCTCGATCGAGAATTTTTATTTTTCGATATGAGAACGATTGCGAGAATTTAAAGTGTAAACTGTAGTTAGATGTGATGTGTAATGTGCTCAGCTAATTTGAAAGGCTATTACATACGCTTTACGACAGTATTAGAACTGAACATTTAAATTCTTTTCTTGCAAACATTCTCGGTTGTTGGAAAAACATTATACTTTACTTCACGTCATTTATTAAACGAAAGAGAATGACTTTAAATATTATATTACTATATTGTAGGTTTGGTAGTGTTCGTAAGTAATAAATAATATGTCTACACATACGCTATTATAACGCTTAATCACAAATCTTCGTTTAATAAATGACGTGAAGTAAAGTACAGTGTTTTCCAAGAACCGAGAACGTTTGCAAGAATTTAAATGTTCAGTTCTAATACTGTCGTAAAGAGTATAGTTATAGCCTTTCATATTAGTTGAGCACATTACACGTCTAACTACAGTCTCCATTTAAATTCTCGCAATCGTTCTCGGTACCGAAAAATTTTCGTTTCGGTGTCCATAGAAATATCGAAACGAAACCGAAACGAAATTATGATCACTAGTTGATGCGTTAGGACAGGGAAAATAGAAATACATGTGTAATGTAAAGAGTAGCTACATCCTAGTATTGCTGATTTGGTTGTGGAGGAAAGCGAAAGAAAAATAAATGTATTTGTTATTTATTCATATGGATAATAAATAATTCATAGGAAGCGTAGAAGGTTATTCTTTTCCTGTGGAAAGCAAAAAATGTTTTAAATGCTATTGAATTCTATGGCACAAGAATGAAAATGACTTCTGACAATCGTATTAATACTACCGGTACAAGAAAATGCCAGCGAATATGCATTGTGAAAGGAACGGCGAACAAAGAAAGACAAGCTGTATCAATTTGAACTAATTACCATTTGCATGAGAAACGGTAACTATAAATATATTTATTACTGGATGATTATGTACTACAGATTGTTTTCCTATGCAAAGTTGATTTGTTTGTTCTTGTGCACATATGCACATCTAACCTTCTACATGAACTAAATGCATAGGAACACTCGTGTTTTATTGCTCTAGCACTAATGAATATAGTATGGAGAGCAGGGAACATATAGTACGTGCACATGGAAGAGAAGCAAGATCAATAACCTAATAGATTCATTAGGAACTGTACCATTGAATTAGTTATACTAACAAATACAATAGAAACGACGAAAGTCAGAGTCACAGAAACAATCAACAGAGCAGCAGTAGAATGTGTACCATAACGGTATACGTATAATAAAATCTGTGAACACTAACCTCTGACCTACATAAATCATTATACTCGTACACATCACATAACAATAAAACAGACTGCTGGATAGTGCAGGACATGGAAATGTGATCCAGTGCACGTATGTAAGGCTATAGCTATAACAGACGAATAGTGTATGCATATATGGAAATAAGTTACATGCTAATACTGCTGAATGTTTATTAAGTGTAAGATACCTATTCCAGTAGATAGCCTAAAGCCAAGCTTTTTATAATGTTATACTAATTGTCATGAGTCAAGTCTTTTGTCTTAACGAATACACATTTGTAGACATTGTAAACGGACACTCTTACTTTACCACTAGAATGAAAAGGTTGTCTTTTGGCAGGTAATACTGGAGTCGAGTTCTGTTCTGTTCTGTTACGAGTTTGTTCTTTTGTGCGAATATCTGTGTTCACCGTTTTGCAACTCCATAAATAAGGTAATTATCCTTTTTTAATTCAACTCTATTTACATCCATCTAAAATTACCTGTTCTATTAGCCAACTCAGTATAGCTATTGCTTTTAATTGACTGCAGGCTTAAACCTAATCAGCATTAGTACAAACTATATGTTAAATACATTTATTTACTATCTGTACTTGTAAATGATCATGTAATATATAATACGGTCTCAGTTCTACGCAGAGTTTGATTTTGATGTGGTAAACGGTATACGCATTGTGTAGCACAGCACATCAAACGAATTTGGATACAAAGATTCTATTGGGCACTAAAATAAATATCAGCGATAATCATCATCCAGTCATAATTCGTAACACTTGATGCTGAAAAAGAAACAATCTTTTATGAAGAGATAACGTAGGGTTCTTTTTCTTAATATTTCAAGTTTACACAGACTTAGTATCAGAAGAAATAATTCTTCGGCGTCGCCAACAGGAGCAAAGTGTTGGCGATCAGAGCAATAAATACTGGGAAAAGGCTTCCCTGTCATTTACAGTCAACTGATTTTAGTTTACGCATTCCGGTACCTAAGCGAATTGGAGACAATTAAAATGCTGCAAGTACGTATAATTTGGTAAAGAAGGGAAGAATATATTTCCTACAAATGTGATCTTGCCTTTGGCATTTAAGTCCTGTCAAGTTTTCACTTTTTTATTTTGTATCTTGTTTTGTCTCTTGACAGTACTCGTGCAGAATTTACTGTCTTAGGGTACATTGACATGATTTTCTATTTCGTAATTTAACCGAAATGGAACCTTTTTGCTCCGCACATCTGACAAACGGACATTGGGAAGCACAGCAACTATTCGATTTATCAACTCGTCCATCATATTGTATGTGACATTAAGCAATGATGTCATCTCGTTCCAAAGTAGTATCTTTATGCATCAACCAGAGTAAATTAAAGCTAAACTGGTTTTCTAAACTTTGCTTTCTAAAGCAATTTGGAACCAGAGCATTGATTACTACGTAGGGGAAATACTGAAAATGATTGTTAATTGTTATAAAATGAAATGGGGATTTGCCACACTGGGGTAATGCGCAGAGATAAAATGAATGGAAGTTTCCATTTGCATTCATTTCCCATATTTATTATCAGATTGATTGCCTCCGTTTTGATTGGCAGATGAGAGAACAGAATGCAGTGCTGCTTTAATAAAGTCTTTTCTGTAACATTCTACCAACATGGAATGAATTTCATGACACTGTAATAGAGAGTCAGTCGGTTGCATTGATGCGTTATTAAATGTTGCTGTTAACATGACAGCTTGACTTGAGCTCCTAAACAGGACTCCACGTCAATTTTCAAAGTGTCTTGGGCATGTGCCTTTATATATGCGGGCATTGATTTTGCATATCGCAAGTTAAATAGTTAAGTAGTAATAGGTCCCTTACGATTCAATGGCTTCTGCAAATAATAAATTCTACTATTATTTACATTTCGTCAATGAACCGTAAGACTAAAGAAGAAAGATTAGAGGACAAACGTTTTTCCACTATCTATAGTCACGTACCTATGTAAATACACATACTTATGCATGTAGTGGATGCTCAGAGGCATAAACTTTGCCAAGCTGCCTATTGCAATATTATTATGTTGTATGTGTAAGTATTTGTAAATAGTTGCGTGGAAAGAGAGCTAACTACTGAGTGAGTAAGTTGAGGTTTAGCTCACAACTTTTGGGAAAGTAGGTCACGATTCTCAGAACGAAAAAGTTATCTGTTGTGCTGAATGTGCATAATAATTACCATAATAGCTCCATTATAATTATGTCTTTTTTGACGTCTAGTGCTGCGAACAAGTGCTTCCCAATTTATTTTCGAAGGTTGAACTAGCCTACACAACTTACGGAATTTATACAAATTCTTGAAACATTTCGAACTACCGGTTTACCTAAGGTTACTACTTAAAAGGTTATTAAACATGCATGGATCAAAAACTACAGCCACGTCACTTACAAACTGAAGTTATACTTATTTATTATTTACTACTTATAGGCTGAGACCCTATTCTTGATGCTAAGTTATCTTCATAGGTAGTATGCAGTGTAGATAACCATTATTTGCATTTTGTATGCGCATTACTTCTTTGCTCACCTTTATAAGGTGTTACATAGATGCATTGTATCATTTAATGCACCAGTGGACAATACAGGAGCTGAAGTGTCCTAGTCCTTAATGGGGAAACAGCTTAATGGGATTGTTCGTATATTTTCTTTTTCTATTGTGTATTGTGTCGCTCTCGTGTTTGTCATGTCTACTGTCAATTAGTAATACATGTGTAATCTGTACAAAATGAATACGGAGTTAGTTATAATACTATAATATAGTTACATCGTGTTCTGTACTTTTATGCTACTACTAATGTGCATATATAGATAGTAATAATAGTTTGTACTCGTGCGCGTGTACTGGCTTAATTCATTTATTCATGTATGGTGTTTACTTATATTTCGTGACGATACATATATTAACGTGCGTTTTCCCTGAATTGCATTTGGTATAATAATGTTATCTGTATTAGCTACAGAATTGTAGAATCAAGCAACTACGTAGAAATAAAATAAGTTCGTTCGTTCTGATATAAAATATAAAGTCAGCATAGTTATTGTTACATAGGATCCTAGGGGAATCGTAATTGAATAGGGAGAACGGGATGCTGTGTTTCGTAAAGTGTGTCTCTCTTCCGGAGTACTGTCGTTTATTTATTGCCTATTCTTTCATCTCAGCTAAGGTGAGACGCAATTTTGTCGAAATAATTATTCACAAGCAATCTACTGCTCTACAACGTCTGTTAGAGTTATTAAGAAATCCGTATCATCGTTTTTGGTCGAGAAACCTTTTAGTCAAGTCAAGTGAAGAAAAAACCGGAGCTACAACAAGAACTCGAACATTCAATATAATATTGGTGTACACTTCTTATTCATAAAGGGATCTGTGAATTATAATATAATATTTACCTGAGCCTAAAGGAATTTTGACAATAAACCTGCAAACAGTTTTAACAATAAGTTCCTGAAGACTCATATTGTTCTATTATACATTAAAAGCCTTTGCAATACAAAGGTGAGACTCTGACTCTATCCAGTGTTGAGAGCATCAAGCAAGCGTTCTCTTAATTTCCTGAATTTCAACAAAGAAATCAGCTTTCTTCGATCTACCTGAAGTCAACAACTATCAACGTTTTTTCTGCGCGGACATCAACATTTCTGTTGTCCACAATTCGCCTCAGAAGTAATTCTTGTTAGAGGAACAAAGTTTGTAATTATAAGTGAAGTTTGGAAGTGTAGTGTAAAGGTGTGATTTGAGTGGAGAAATACTTTTCTGGACATAGGTACCTGTTTGTTACACAGTCCACATAATTTCATGTGTCTCTTCTAATTGCCAACGGAGAATTAATTGCTGATTTTTCTATTTACAGCAGGTTAGTAAAACAAATTCATTATGACTCATTACTGTTATTAAGTTTTTATTTGTGCAACAGAATAGACGAGTTTCGAGTATCAGAAGACACCTACTTACGGGTAGGGGTACTAGGTTTTCTGCTGACGATTTCATGTGTTTAGCCCGATTGTGTATTTTGTGGGAATGGGCTAAACACATGCAATCGTAGGCAGAAAACTTAGTGCCCCTACCCGTAAGTAGGTGTCTTCTGATACTCGAAACTCGTCTATTACTTTACCTACATTAAGTCTCATTGTTAGTTTAGTTGTTAAAGATTGTAATGGGGCTCCTCACTTCTTTTCTTACATGTATTCTCGGCTCTATGCAATTCTATTCTATTTCATTGTTTGTATTTGTATCTATTAGTTTTGCAGTCTACGTTATTGCATTGCACTATAAAATATATTCTATAAAATTCTAATATCTCCGAGTACATCATCTAATTTTCTTTCAGCGTTCTGCTCTCTGAGTTCGCAAGAGAAAACAATTATTTACTCCACGGAATATTTATAAATCTTATCTCTCCTTGTTGACTTTACTCTGGTTTTGTTTGACTTATGCTCACCACGCAAAGCAGCATACCAGACGATACAGCTTCTCTGAGTGCTCAAAAAAAATCAATTGTGAGAGTTTGTGATCAACCGGTCACAAATAATTTTCTATCTCCATCCAGATGTGTTTGTATCGCTTAAACGAGGAGTAACTTTGTAGTACAGATTTATGCGGTCCTCCTAGTATTTTTTTACACCTGTAAGTACTGCGGTCCCGAAAGCATTAAGCGTAAGCTGTTATCTGTGAAATCGCGGCAATTCCCTTGGGGAATACGACGAACAAAGAAAGAACTCACTGGGGGGTCCTATATCATATTTGGTAGTAGAATTGGGGCCAAGGTACTTACACTACATCATGGTTTGCTTTCAGGTGGTGGCATTCATTCTATGTACTGCTTTGGATTAATGCAATACAATTGCTTACATTCATAAATATTTAATTTTATTTTTGCATACACATCAATGGTATTAATTGTGAAGCGTTTATTCATTAGATTAAATGCATGAAATACATTACATCCATATTCCTATATTTAAAACTATTTAAATATTTTGAAAACTATTAAAATCAAATAAATAAACTCAAAACTATTTAAATCAAACTACATCTCTCTAAATCAAATTACATCTCTCTAAATCAAATTATAACTATTGAAATCAAATTATAACTATTGAAGTCAAATTATAACTATTGAAATCAAATTATAACTATTGAAATCAAATTAAAACTATTTAAATCACATTAAAACTATTTAAATCTACTAATCTAACTACTAAAAATTTAAAATAAATTTAATTGTATTGCATTAATCCAAAGCAGGTACATAGAATGAATGCCACCACCTGAAAGCAAACCATGATGTAGTGTAAGTACCTTGGCCCCAATTCTACTACCAAATATGATATAGAATGCACAAGGGAATTCTTTCATTGTTCGTCGTATTCCCCAAGGGAATTGCCGCGATTTCACAGATAACAGCTTACGCTTAATGCTTTCGGGACCGCAGTATAACACTTACGAGGCTGAAGCTTTTTTTGCAAAATCGGTTTTAACAGGGAATATGATAGTCCCCAGTTGTCAGGCTGTTGTCAAGAATATCTCAACCTTAATGTTCAAAACTTTGATGTTATACAATATATAGGTAGCCGTAAAATTTATTTTTTTAAATAGGTTTTCGATGAAGAGCTTCCAGTTTAGTAAATATAAGAGCATTTTAATGTTTTTCCAAATTATTAGGTTTTCTCCTTGTCACGCCAAAATGAGAGATACTACCAAAAGCCTTGTCGATTATCTGAGATTAAACTTTTGTTTATGGTACTTAACTTAACGGTTTATGCTATATTAATTTTTCTTTTGAAAGTGAAAGGCTAACTAATGTGCTGCCACACATTAGTTACTTGGGTTCTATCACTACTTGTGCTTTAAGGAAAACTACTTTTTTGTTACATATGTGAGAATTTGAATTTGAACACAAACCAATGCCAAAGAATTGGTTTTGTAATTTTGCATTTTTTAAAGTACGGTTTCATGAGGATTGAGTAGCGTAGTACACCTGCGAAAAAACTAAAACGCTGGTTAAAGACTAAAGAAATCGTTTAAAATCATGTGGTGCATACTTCCAAAGAATAATTTTTTTAATTTATTACCAAATTAGCAGAACAAGGACAACAAATATTGAAATATTTCAGCGTTCAATAACCTGTCAATGTTCAAACTTTATTCCTATTATAAAGGGTTTATTTGATTTATTTTCAGACAATCAAAATTTGGTAGATTATAGGGGTTTTATCAACTGAATTTGTCCGTTTACCGGGTAGACATAAGACAAACATGATTTAAGAAAATGGTAGAATTTCTAATAGAAATAATTCTTGTTTTTTAGTTTTGCTAGCTGGGTCTAACCGTGTTTTTTACAGGTTTTTACCTATTTATTTATTTTTTAGTTTTTCTTGTTATATTTCTATTAACATTCAGTAACAAGAAATACTTATAGTGTTTAATGGAAATGTAAATAGTTTAATAGTTATATCACGAGAAGCTTCTGGTCATAAAATATGGAAGAAGTAAAATATTACGCAGTAGTATTAAACAGTTTTAAACACCGAGAAAAATGCGAAGTGAACCCTTTGATCGTTATTTGATCATCCGTTGTAATGTAATTGGCTTTCGGGAGAATGTCTAATGGAATTTTGGGTACTATCTGACTGAATGTCGGATGCTATTTGACTGAATGTCGAGTGCACTGCGACGAAATGTCGGATACTATCTGTCTGATTGTCAGATGCACTGCGACGAAATGTCGTGTAGAGATGCTAGATTCCCGGCTCCTAGATCCCTACGGTTTATGTGCTTTGGCAATAATGTGTACGTGATTGATGTACTTTGGTTTGAGTGTTTAATGTATCAAATATATATTTAATTATTCCAATTAGTTAGCACAATCACAGGTATATTATATTTAATTGAAGAATGCTGAAAGAATAGGAAAATGGAGAGATGGAAGAATGCTTGTGGTCGCTCGCTCCGCTCGTTGGACTCTGACGAATTTGCTGGCACTGCAGTTTGTAGAAGCTTGCTTTGCTGCTTCATGGTTTGGTTTGATTCTTCCACGTTGACCACAAGCATTCTTCCATCTCTCCATTTTCCTATTCTTTCAGCATTCTTCAATTAAATATAATATACCTGTGATTGTGCTAACTAATTGGAATAATTAAATATATATTTGATACATTAAACACTCAAACCAAAGTACATCAATCACGTACACATTATTGCCAAAGCACATAAACCGTAGGGATCTAGGAGCCGGGAATCTAGCATCTCTACAGTCGGACACTATCTGTTTGAAAGTCCGGTGCACTGCGACGAAATTCGGGTGCTATCTTTCTGAATGTCGGGTGCACTGCGACGAAATTTCGGATGCTATCTGATTGAATGCCTGGTACATTGTTACATTACAGTGTAACATAGCCGGGTACTGCGACAGAATGTCGGGAGCGGTTTGAGGGAATGACGGGTGTACTCTAAAAGAAGTGCTGTCTAATAGGATGTCGGGTGCACTTTGGAAGAATGTCCAGGGCTCTCTTACTGAATGTCGGGTGCATCCTGACAGGATGACGGAGTCAATAGTCAATAGTCAATTTGTCCATCCGAATGGACAAATTTAATGACTAAATCTGGGGTACTGTTCTGTCCAAGGGGATGGCGGACATCTGGGGCATCTTAGCTCATCTTTATCCCATTTGCGGCCATTACTTTAGCCCACTTCTAAATACGTCACACTCTGCCCCATTGGCTAAGATGCTTGATAAACTGAGTACGTATGAAGTCCAAGTCTATTCATGCAACAGTTTAGGCAATGGAGGAAGTGGCAACGGTGGCTATTCTTCATTAGCATTTGGTTTTATTGAAATATTTTATTAAAATATTCTAACCTTGGCTAGTAACACAATTTTTCTTTTTCAAGGGGGCTGCCACCCCCTTGGACCCCTCCTGAGGGGTACAATGTATTTGTTCTGTAGGGAAATAGTACTATTGGTGTCAGGCTTTCTGCAACATCGACAACAGTAACCATGTAGACATCCGGCAAATAAAATAATGTCCAATATTATATACAAGTCCACTAGTCGTCACAACTAATCCGATTAATATCTTTGCATACATGCTTACCATGGCCACTATCTTGATTTTCGGGTTATTTTTGCCAGTTCCAGTTGAATTATGCTTTAAGAATTGTCCAATTCCAAGTATGACGTACATCGTTACATATACACGCACGCATCCAGAAAAATCATCAAAAATCAGTTCAAAGGAAAATATTTTCCAAAAAGTGCTAATTCGATAATAAAAGTATTTGGCCTTTCAATGAAGAACTTTTTTTTCAAGAATTTGGGTGAGGCTTTAGCCCCCAAGCCCCCTGGATACGTGCCTATACATACATATATTTACAAATTTTGCGCTATGCAAGGTCAAAATGTTAAAAGTATGGTAATGGTAATGAAACTCTGCACATTGGAAACCAAGAAAGGTCTCCATGTGGACTGCGGGTCTCACTCTTAATAAAGTAGTCTTCTAAGAACTCTCGTTTGTGGAAGTTTATCTAATTTTCATCTGCGGGGCACGGTGACCATATTTCTCACCAACGGAAAAGAAGTTTATGAATAACAAATTGTGCCCAAAATTTTTCCGCTTCGAGTGCTAACATTATACTTGCACCTGTGGTAAAGTTCCTTTCAAAAGAAATTCTCAAAATATTTTCGATTTGCTAATTTTTATGAAATGAATTGGAATTATTTTTAAAGCTTATTCGGGTGAAAAAACTTTTCAGCAAAAGTTTCCGTTTATGACGAATTTACTAAAAAAACTATTTTTACAAGGATATTTTTAAACATCTGAAATTGACTCCGCTTCCAATTTTTGTAAATAAGGATTCCGTTTTTCGTTCTGCCAAACATGGTCACTGTCAAGAAGCCCCGCAGATGAAAATTAGATAAACTTCCACAAACGAGAGTTCTTAGAAGACTACTTAGACTACACTACTACCATACTTTTAACATTTTGACCTTGCATAGCGCAAAATTTGCAAATATATTTATGTGTAGGCACGTATCCAGGGGGTTTGGGGGCTAAAGCCTCACCCAAATTCTTGAAAGAGAAGTTTTTCATTGAAAGGCCAAAAACTTTTATTATCGAATTAGCACTTTTTGGAAAATATTTCCCATGATGATTTTTCTGGATGCGTGCGTGTATATGTAACGATGTAAATACGTCATACTTGGAATTGGAAGCATAATTCAACTGGAACTGGCAAAAATAACCCGAAAATCAAGATAGTGGCCATGGTAAGCATGTATGCAAAGATATTAATCGGATTAGTTGTGACGACTAGTGGACTTGTATATAATATTGGACATTATTTTATTTGCCGGATGTCTACATGGTTACAGTTGTCGATGTTGCAGAAAGCCTGACACCAATAGTAAGTGGGAAATGAAATCATAATAATTCTCATTGCACATTAACTGTGCATTGATACATTGAGTTAAGGGTGACGCTTTCCTGACGACAGCTTGACAACTGGACGGTCATTTTCGGTGTAAAAAATGGGTTTGTAAAAAATGCTAAGGCTTTGTGAGGACTCTACCTACAAATATTAAAAAAATATTAGGAGGACCGCAAATATATGTGCTACAATAATCTAGAGATTAGATTTAGATTAGATAAGATTTTATTCGTCGACGATTTGGCCTTCGGCCTTTACATCTCTGTACTGTATGTGTTTACATAGTAATTATAATGTATAGCGAGTGGAGATTGAAGTTATAATAGAGTAAGATTAAGATTATGGTGGTAGTAGATAAAAGTTGTTTGTGATAGTTTAGAACTTAGAATTATGCTTACATTAGACTACATTTATGCTTATTTATACTTTATACTTATGCTTATAATAGAATAAAGTTGTGCTTATTTTTTGTGTTGTTTTAAATTACAGATAATTGTAATGTTTGTCATGCTGGTGTTTTTAATAAATAGTGGTGGTAGTGGTGGTGGTATTGGTGGTAGTATTGGTGTGGAGCTAATCTGTGTTACTATGGGTGTACTGGTGTCTGTTATAATGTATTTAGCTTATAGTATAAAACTTAGCTACAGAAATCTGATTCTTGAAGATACATCTCTCGAATTTGGCTTACGTTTTTCCAGTAGATACAAATGTTCTTTGCCATCTCGGGACTGCTTACACTGTAAATGTTTACATTTTCGTGAGTAGTAAGTAAGGTGCTCCTAAGAGCTGCGTAGTGTGGGCACTTTTGCATTATATGATGGACATTTTCTATTTCTTTTAAATTACATAATTTACACTCTCCGTTTTCAGTGGGATAATACATTTGTTGAATAGCTCCTAAAGATAACCCTTTGCCTACAGGTGCTATGTGATTAAAGTCTGCTTTTAATTGAAATATTAGCCTAGTCATTGCCCAAGGAATATCCCATTCTAGGTACTGTTGCCTTAAAATGTGTGTTTTTCTTGAACAGTAAGAAGCTAATTTTGTACTTTTTTTCATGTTAATTATATCTGATGACATAATTTTGTCCTTAATTTTTGTTTGACAACTCCTTATTTTGCTTACAATAATCTAGAGAGATATTGCCAATTTTGGCCATTCTTGTAGGAAATATAAAATTATTTCTGAAAAATTATCGTAAAATTGCATATTCTTTCAGAAATAATTTTATATTTCCTACAAGAAGGGCCAAAATTGGCAATATCTCTCTAGATTATTGTAGCACATATATTTGCGGTCATCCTAATATTTTTTTAATATTTGTAGGTAGAGTCCTCACAAAGCCTTAGCACTTTTTACAAACCCATTTTTTACACCGAAAATGACCATCCGGTTGTCAGGCTGTCGTCAGGAAAGCGTCACTCTTAAGTGAAAAGCAATAATACTCCAATGTATTGCATTATTTGCACTATTGTTGCACTGTAACTAAGGAAATTAACCAATTTTTTACTAAACAAACGACAATTCGATTCTTCCGGTTGCTACCGCTAAAGTTGACCTCGGACAGGTCTGTAGAGCTATAAACGCAACCTGCTTCGAAGAATTCTCTACGTTTTTTCATACTGCACTTTTTGTCCAGAAGCTGCTAGTTTCTGAGATATCCGTGGCTAAAGATTTTGGTGGGGGTGTTAAATGCATATACCGGTTGTAAACCGGTAGCTGACCCAAGGGTTTTTGGAAACACGCTGCGGTCACTACAGGTCTACCCGTGTAAAAAATGACCTACTTTTGAAACTGACAAAAAATATCAAAAATCGAAGTCTATACTTTTGTAGCCCTGATTTCGGAGTATTTTTAGCAATATTTACATGTGTAGAAATGTAATTTTTGAGAAAGTTTGGGCATTTTGAAATACGCAGATTTTGCATGTAATTTGATAGCCAATTTTAATAAATAATCCCTTCAGGTACTCCTTAATAGTAAAATTTGAAATCTTGGTAAATCTATTTTATTGCGAGCAGCTGCGTATTTATAGCAGAAACAGGCCAGATGTTCTGCAGATCTACATCAAAGATGCAATTATAAATTCATTTAAATGCTGCATAGCCACAAATGTGAAATTTTTCAATCTCCTAAAACAATCTCATTAAGAACTATTACCGATGCCTACGTAGGTAAAACCAGCACACAAGTTACTAAGTAACTACTTTTAGGATCCTAACCTACTCGGTACCGTTAACAAAAATTATTACTTTTGAGTTGATACTAGGTATCTCAAAAGTAGCAACTGTAGTTCATGATCGATTGAAAAGAAAAAACAACTACAGCGTATGCACTTTGTCATTAAATAGTAGCTACTAAACTAAACTCCCGTATCCCTACTTTAAAGTCTGTAAAAAGTTGATGATAACTATCGCGCGAAGCTAACTAAAAGGCGGGTTTGCTGCAGAACATGCATAACAAGCAGCACAGTTCAATCATTTTGAATTATTAGCCGTTAGCCATCAGCGTCCTTTCTTCAATTACTGGAAGGGAAATATTTCTTCAATTTCCAAATTATATTTGGACTTTGAAAAAATTTTACGTTACGTTAGAAAAACTCCTTCAGGATCACTAACAGGTAAGATTGGTGTTTTATAACAACTAACTTTTTAAGTAATTGCAATATAAATATAATAACTATTTACTTTGTAAAGAACTCATTGCTTCATTTTTACAAATTATTTCTTATAATTTTGGCTACTATTATATTATTGATTCTTTTTAATATTTTTAGGGCAACAAGGAAATGACCGGATACTGGAAATGTCTATTTTTATGAAACTTTAGTGTAAATGATTCGTTTAACTCTAACTATCGTTTCTGTCATTAATGTTGAAACTAACCCTTTCTTTTGAAACTCTTATTTCATGTGCTGTATTTTACATTGTAATTTTATATATCTAATTTACCTAGTCATTATTTAAGCCAGTTCAGCCAATTTAGTACTTCAGAACATTTTTTTCTTTAGCTAATTAATTGTTTGTAATGTTTTCTTTAACAGCTGCTGCAACATTTAGGTATTATTGGCAGGACAATTAGATAAATTCAGTTAGGAATTAGTAGGCACTTAGTAGAAACCACTAGAGTTAAATAGTTCTTCTCTACCATAGATGGCTCTTTTACGTATTGACTTAGGAAGTCCTTCGTAGGAACCTGGTAGGAATGCTGTTCTTCATAGAACGTAGATGGCGCTAATTCGCATTTACTTAGTAGCTACTAAGCTAATTGCTTAGTAGCTACATTAGCTGTGACATAGCCTGCTACTAAAAAGCTACTACGTTCGTCAAATGCATCGAACGGTAGGTACTTAGTTGCTTAGCACCTACGCATGTGTAGGTGTTGAATGGCTACTAAGTAACAATGTGTGCTGGTTGGGATGCTTATATAGGTAATTAGCGAATCCTCATTTAATTTACCGTAACCAACAATTAATATTTCTCTTTAGTATTATATAGGCAGATTAACGATATTTTTGTTAGCAGTTTCTATGTTTTAACGTTTGTAAGTTTTCTAATAGCGAATAGGCATTATTGAATAATACTACCCATATAGTCACATAAGCAAGTATTGACCTAAAGAAAACTGTTTAAAAATAGAGGCCTGTTTTGTGGATTAGTGAATGAATGCAAACCAACCTGCGTATCATTATCATTATGTATAATAAATCCTCAGCAGTCAAATCATGTTCGAGCCTTGCAGTTAAAATTTTATCGGAGCATTCTAAGCCTTCGTATAGGACTTGAATGTCTCCCTCCCACCTCTCCGCTTCAGTCATTTCATCCTCCAAATCTTTTTTCCGCTGTTCAGCCTTATATGAGTGTGTCAGCAAGCAAATTCACGACAATGTTAACAAAATCAGCATGCAATCACAAAATTAATTTTTTAAATCAACAAATACCTACTAGTAGTCATTAATCTCTTCAACAATTATTATCCCCTAATACGCGTGTAATGTAATTACGTATACATTTCCAATTTAAGACACACTTACTAAACTTGACTGCCTTTCAGTTACAGCCAGTAGAATATTTTACTCGGTATTTACAGGTAAACAAATTTTAGACTAAGTTAGATCTATTCTAGTATTGTTAAAGAAATCTAGTGTTTATTAAAACTAACCTTTTGGTTGAGTTGAGTCCATCTAGCAGTGACGTGAGTAACATCACCTTGGATGCTATTTACCAAAATCCCATCTTGCACTAACTGTCTTCCTATTTCTTGAAGTTTAGCCAAACCAGCCTCTTGTGTATTTCCAAGATATTGCTCAATGTCTTATTGCAGAAGCAAAGCTTAATTCATTGCGTAAAATAACATGTAATAAACAAAACAGTGTATTTGTATTTACATCAAGATCTTCAGATAATTCTTCCATGTCAGCAGCGGATGTAACTGGTTTCTTTAATTTCCTTTCCAGTCGATCGAGACAATCCATTTCTTGCGCCGCTACACCTTTAATTTGCAAAAGAAAGAAATATTTTTACACTATGCAATTAGACTATTAACTTGTAAAATAATAATTATGGTACTTCTAAATTCGCCGTAGAGGAAAGAGGTATCTTTTAGCATTTGACAATTTTTGTCAACAGTTCCGGTGATTTCTGTCCAACGAGCATTCAGCTGTGTAAATGTTTTTGCTAGATCTTGAATTGTTGTCGCTCGTCTGATATCATCTTTACATTGTGCTGTTAAATTATTTCAACAAAAGGACGATATCAAAGTTCTCGAAAAAATTCTATGTTATTGCCCATCAAAAATAAGGGGTAGTTTATGTAGGTGTCCCTATACCTAAAATGCATCCCTGATTTTATAGAGGTCAAAAACGAAAAATATTCCCTATGTTCACCATGTTAGGTTTTTTTTGCGCGGACCCCATTTTGGGGAATTTGGCCGAGGATTTCGCAACATCTAAATGTTGGAAAAGGTAAAGGGATACCTTGGGCAGTTTTTGAGAAAAAATTGGCTGCGGTGTATTTTTCTTCGATTTTTAATTATCTTTCAAACAATTGGCAAAAATCGGCACTTTTTAGCAAAAAAGACGAATATGTGGCCCTTCCCTTTAGGCATTTGTGGTCTTCAGATGAAATCATTAAGGTAATTCATATTTGCTATATTTTAAAATGGCTACAGACAGTACAGAGCATATGGAAATATAGAATTGGAAAAATATACATCATTTCTTTACATATATCGCGCGCGCGCAAAAGCATAATCCCTAATCACACCAGATTGAACTAAAAATCCGCACTTTACGGACTTTGCATTCACGCGTCAATCAGAGTCATTAATAGCTGAAAAGGTGATACTATTATATGGAATTACTACTGCCCATAACCGCGCGCGCGCTTGAAAACGACATACCTCAGAAAAACGTGAAAGTCAGAATTTAGTGTTCGTACGTCACTACAAACTCGAAAAAAGCGTTCGGTTTTTAAATTATTTCGTACTGGCTTTGACTGTAGCGCGCGCGCGCGCTCTTTGAAAATACACACTTTAGAGAAGCATATTGACGTCAGAATTTGGTGATGTCACGTGACTACAAACTCGAAAATATTATTCGGTATAAAATATGTAATTTAATCAGTGGTTGTAGAGCACTCGCGCGCTTTGAAACAAAACGCTTTAAACTAATATAATGTTAGAACTTATGATGTCATGTGACCACAAACTCGAGAAATACCGTTCATGTAGGTAATGTGCAATACAAAATAGGCAATACAAAAGAGGTAGCGCGCGCGCTTAGAAACCGTTTAGGTCAAAACTGTTGAAAACGATTTTTTCGAGTTTGTAGTGACGTACGAACACTAAATTCTGACTTTCACGTTTTTCTGAGGTATGTCGTTTTCAAGCGCGCGCGCGGTTATGGGCAGTAGTAATTCCATATAATAGTATCACCTTTTCAGCTATTAATGACTCTGATTGACGCGTGAATGCAAAGTCCGTAAAGTGCGGATTTTTAGTTCAATCTGGTGTGATTAGGGATTATGCTTTTGCGCGCGCGCGATATATGTAAAGAAATGATGTATATTTTTCCAATTCTATATTTCCATATGCTCTGTACTGTCTGTAGCCATTTTAAAATATAGCAAATATGAATTACCTTAATGATTTCATCTGAAGACCACAAATGCCTAAAGGGAAGGGCCACATATTCGTCTTTTTTGCTAAAAAGTGCCGATTTTTGTCAATAGTTTGAAAGATAATTAAAAATCGAAGAAAAATACACCGCAGCCAATTTTTTCTCAAAAACTGCCCAAGGTATCCCTTTACCTTTTCCAACATTTAGATGTTGCGAAATCCTCGGCCAAATTCCCCAAAATGGGGTCCGCGCAAAAAAAACTTAACATGGTGAACATAGGGAATATTTTTCGTTTTTGACCCCTATAAAATCAGGGATGCATTTTAGGTATAGGGACACCTACATAAACTAGCCCTTATTTTTGATGGGCAATAACATAGAATTTTTTCGAGAACTTTGATATCGTCCATTGGAATACTACGTCCTTAGATAATAAACAACGCTAGAA